>PVIC010012556.1:11350-39633 GCA_004025085.1 Thryonomys swinderianus
ACAAGATGCTTATGAAAAACAACAAAAATATGCAAGACTTCTCACTGAAAATGACAGCATATTGCTGACAAAAATTAAAGAAGATCCAAGTGAATGGAGACGCACACTGTACTATGGGTTACATGACTTAGTTTAGAATATATTAATATGCTAATCCTTTCTAATTGATGTAGACATTTATTACAATCTAATCACAGTCTGATTGAGATAAATCATAATCAAGTGTGAATGTGAAAAAATATTATTTAGTAAGCATGAACAAGTTCTTTCTAAAAGCTACAAGCAAATACAGAGAATCTAGAATTTTTCAAAATGCTTTTGAAAACCAAGGAAGTGCAAGAGTTACTGAGTTATTTCAAAACTTATATAAAGCTGTACCATAGTGAGCTCAAACTATTCTGTTGGATTTTTTTTTTTTGATTCAGGGTCTCACTTTGTAGTTCAGGCTGGCTCTGAGCTTACTATGTAGTCCAGGCAAGCCTCGAACTCAGCAATCCTCCTGTTTCTGCCTCCCGAGTGCTGGGATTACAGGCGTGAGCCACCATGCCCAGCATTGTGGTGTGTGGTACTGATTGCTGGTGGGCATGAGTCACCACGACCAGTATTGTATGTGGTTACTGAGGATCAAACCAGGGATCTTGTGCTTGCTAGGCAGGTGCTGGAATCGCTCAGCTAAATCTCTGGCCCTCCCTTGGATTTTTAACAAACGTTCCAAGGTGATCAAAGCAATGGAGGAAAAGATATTTAGTGAATGGTATTGAAATAAAAGGATATATTTTGAAAAAATATGAAGTTTGACCCCATCTCCTATAATACACAAAATTTAATGTGAATCATATTCTTAAAAAGGCTAAAATTATAAAAGTTTAGACAACATAAAGGAGTATCTTTTTTACTTCAAGAGATACAAAAGTTTCTGAACATCTAAAAAATAGCCATAGAAGAAAGTAACTGATAATTAGACTTTAACATAAAAATATTCCACCATTCTAACACATTGTGAAGTGGTGGCGGCCACCTATAATCTCAGCCCAGAGGAAGCCTAAGGCAGGAATATCATAAATAAATTTGACTCCTACTAGAAGGCAACTTAGTGAGACCTGTCTCAAAACTTTAAAAAATAAAAATACAAGTTGCTGAGGATGTAGCTCAGTGGTAGGACACTCATGGGCACAATCCCTAATAGCACAAATCACCACAACAACATGATACCAATAAAATAGAAAAATCACCAGAGGTTCCGGCTCCTGCCTTACAAGTACAAGGTCCTGAGTTTGATTCCTGGTAACCACATACAATGCTGGGCATGGTGACTCATGCCCACCAGCAATCAATACCACATACCACAGTGCCAGGCAGGGTGGCTCACGCCTGTAATCCCAGCACTCGGGAGGCAGAGACAGGAGGATTGCTGAGTTCGAGGCTTGCCTGGGCTACATAGTGAGCTCAGTGCCAGCCTGAACTACAAAGAGAGACCCTGTCTCAAAAAAAAAAAAAAAAAAAGAAGAAGAAGAAGAAAATGACCAGAAAAGGCCATTCTGGGAAGCAAATATTTACAGATCTTAGGGAAAAAACCCTGGTATTCAGGAAACAATTTCTGGTTGTGTTCTAGTTGTATGTTTAATTTTTAAAAACTGCGAACCTATTAACCTACTTGTACAGTTCCTCTCTACTTCTTCACTAATAAAAAGACAACACAATGTTTTAAAATGGCTTAATTTTGAAATAACTAGAGAGCTGCTTGAGGCTGTGAAATCTTGCAGTCCACTTTGTCCATTTTCCCCCTAGTGGCAACGTCTTGCAAAATTATTGTATAACATCAGGAACAAGCTTTCGGAGAGTGATAAAATTCACCATTTTTTTTTTTTTTGAGACAGGGTCTCACTTTGTAGTTCAGGCTGGCCCTCAGCTCACTGTGCAGCCCAGGCAAGCCTGGAACTCAGCAATCCTCCTGTCTCTGCCTCCCGAGTGCTGGGATAACAGGCGTGAACCACCACGCCCGGCACTGTGGTATGTGGTATTGATTGCTGGTGGGCGTGAGTCTCCACGCCCAGCATTGTATGTGGTTACCAGGATCGAACTCAGGACCTTGTGCCTGCGAGGCAGGCGCCAGAACCACTGAGCTAAATCTCCGGCCCCAAAATGCACCAATTTTATTCATATTTACTAGGTGTCTGTGTGTTTGGGTACAAGTTTAGTTCAAAACAGTGTGAACCCATGTGGGTGCAAGTTTGTGTTTGCACCACCACAGTGAAGACACAGAACAATCGCATCACCCCACAGACCTTGTGGGTTGTTACTTTGTAGTTATACACACCTCAAGGTGGCCTTCTGCATCCTTAACCTTGGAAAGCACTACCTTGTTTTCCATTTGCAAAAGTCTGTCTTTTCAAAGTTGTACAAATAGAGCATGTAAGAAGTAACCTATTGAGGTGGGCTCTTCATTCAGCAAAATTCTCTTGTGATCCATTCAAATTGTTACCTATTCATTCATTTATTCCCAATTCTAGCTAAGTTGTGTTGTGTAACAGTATAGACATACCACAGTTTGCTTAATCACTCATCGGTTGAAACATCTGAATGTCTTCTAGCATTGGTGTATTATTAATAAAGCTGACTCAAATATATGGGGGAGCTCAATGTGAATATGAAGTGCGATAAAAATAGAATAATGAGAGATTAAATTTTTAAAATGTATTGCAATTAAAGATGCCATTCATTCCCCTCAAAACACCACTTCGCACTTCAGTGACACTTGGCCCACTATTTTGACCACTTTCTGAAGCAGTTCTGAAAGTCCTCTTTCATATGTATCTGTGTGTTGTATTGGGCTCCTTCATGTTCTAAATAATTTACAAATGTTTCTTTTTTGTGACCATTTTTAACTTGGGGAAGAGACAGAAGTCCCAGTTCCAGCTCCAGCGATGAAATGGTGCCGATGCTCTCGGTTCTGTGTCTGTGCGTCTTCCCTTCTCCTGCGTGGCACTTGGTTGCAGCATTCACATACTGTTTATCACAACTGGGGAAAGACCTTCAGGAAATAGCACATCTAGAACTGCTTCAGAAAATGCCAAGAAGTGGGGGATAAGTGTGTTCAAAGTGAATGGGAGTATTTTGAGGGGGAATTAATGGCAATGTGTCTCTACTGTGATACTATTATTTAAAAAAGAAATATAAGCATATACCATATATTTCGATCATCCCTTGTATAAGTTTTCATTTCTCTGGGAAAAAATTCCTGAACACAGCTACTGTGTTATCTAGTAGTTTCATGTTCTGCTTTTAAAGAAATTAAACTGTTTTCCTCTTTATTCAGTTCTTCTGCATGTCTGCCAACATTTACTATGATTACTATTATATTTCTTTTAAAAATGTCAATAGCTGGATAGGTCTATAATGTGGTCTATATCTTATTGTGGCTCTAATTTGTATTTCCTTGTGATTAATAATACTGAACATCTTTCATGTGCTTCTTCAGAGAAATATCTGTTGATGTGTTTTGCCCATTTTCCAATTGGATTGACCAAGGGGGGGGGGCATTGACTTTTGTGAAGACTTTAATACTTTAGATATTAGCCCTTTGCTAAGATGTTTTTTCCTCTGTGTCTGCAGCTTGTCTTTTCACCTGGTCCCTACGCGCTTCTCTGGAGCAAAAGCATTTGATTTTGATGAGGTTTGTTGTGGACTGAAAGTTTATGTCCTTTCAAAGTCAATATGTCTATATATACTTCTAGGATCAGAGTGATAATATTAGGAGATGAGGCCTTTCAGAGGTGATTAGGTGTCACTGAAGTCACAAGAGCAGGACTCTTCTGGTGGGATTAGTGGCTTCACTGGAAGTGCCTCTCTGTCTCTTTCTCTGTCCTGTTGTGTGCCCTCTCTCTTTCTCTCTCTCTCTGCTCTTTTCCTCCCGCTCTGTCTCTCTCTCCTGAGGAAAGGCCAGGTGAGCACACAATGAGGAGGTAGGGTCTATAACCTAGGAACTAGTCCTTCCCAGACACCAAATATACTAGTACCTACCTAGTATGGAGAATTCTTTTACAGAGCTTTAAAAAAATGAATTCAAATTCTTTATGGTAATATAATTATTCATATATTTTGTATAATGTTGATTAAATTTTAGTAATTAGCTTCTGAGGAATTGTTCAATTTTTCTAGGTTGTGAAATTTTTGAGCATAAAATCATTTATAGCTTCCCTGCTCACCTCTTAAAGTTTACATGTCTTACAATGATATCCCCTTCCCTCTCAATATTGGAGATTTGTGTTTTAGCCTATCTTTTCGTATATTTGTCGGTTTTTCTAAATGCTTATCAATTTCACTAATTTTTTTTCAAATAACTAGCTCTCTCTTCACTGATTTCTCCTGTTGTTTTCTAAATTTTTTTTTTTTTTTGAGAACAGGTCTCACTTTATAGTTTAGGCTGACTCTTAGCTCACTATGTAGCCCAGGCAAGCCTCGAACTCAGCAATCCTCCTGTCTCTGCCTCCCGAGTGCTGGGATTACAGGCGTGAGCCACCACACCTGGCACTGTGGTATGTGGTATTGATTGTTGGTGGGCATGAGTCTCCACACCCAGCATTGTATGTGGTTACCGGAGATCAAACTCAGGACCTTGCGCTTGTGAGACAGCGCTGGAACCACTGAGCTAACCCTCTGGCCTCTTGTTTTCTAATTTTAAATTTTATTGATTTCTACTATTATCTTTATTATTTCTTTTTCACTGGTTTGAGGTGGGTTCTTTATTCAGCAAAATTCTGGTTAATTTGTTCTTCTTTTTCTAGTTTCTTGTACTGGGAATAGATTATTAGCTTGAGGCCTTTTTTATTGTAAGTATTTCATGCTATATTTTTCTTTCAGCACTGGTTTAACTGTATGCCAAGTTGCTGGTATGTTTTAGCTTTTATTCAGTTCTTTGTTGACTTTTTAAAAATTTTACACTGAGACTTCATTTTAACCCATCAGTTGTTTGGATGCACTTTAATTCCCAAGTATTTGGAGATTTTACTTGTGTCTTTCAATTACTGATTTTATTTAATCCTATTATGTTTGGAGAGCACATTATATAAAAATTTATTTTTAAAATGCTAGGTAATGGCTCAACATATATGGTTTATAATGGTGAATGTCCCATAGGATTTCAAAAAATGTGTTGTATACAGTGTTCTCTGTATATCAGTTAGAACCTATTGATTGCTTATGTTTTTCAGTTCTTAGTTCTATATCTATGTGAATTTATTGTGTAATTTTATCAGTTGTGGAGAGTTTTAAAAATTCCCCAATTATAACTGTGAATTTCTCTGTTCCTTTAACTCTGCATTTAGTTTTTTCATGTATTTTGAGGATCTGCTATATGTACATTTAGGATCATTATGTATTCTAGGGAGATTGATATTTTTATCATTATATAATGTTCCCCTTCATTTATACTGTCTCTTCTGTTTATTTGATATTGAAAATCAATCGTATTTACTAGCTTATTAAACCATGTACTAGTGCTCATGCCGCTTAGGCCATTTTCCCTCAATCATTGTTGTTCATTCTTTTGGTGATGCATACCTAGTCCTGAGGGAGGTGCCTTGTTGGGTTTGGGGTACAGTCCCGAAGAAGGTGCAGCTCTTGCCCAGAAGGACAGTGGCGCGTTGGCAGCAAAGAGACCAGTGGACAGGGCATCGCACAGAGCCTGACGACAGCCAGTGGAGGAAACCAGGGCCATGGTAACTGTGAGGAGCGCGCGGCATACAGGCTGGGGGGCTGTGGGAGGTCAGCTCTGGAGAAGGGGTGAGTCTGAGGTGCAGGATGAGTGGACAGTCACCAGGTGCCAGTGGAAGGAGCACGCTTCAGCTGGGAGGGATGGTGCAGAGTGTTTCGGCGAGTGGAAAACTGTCTGATGACTTCAGACAGGGTGCCCACCGCGAGGCTCTGAGCCTCAGCTGGTGAACTCCAGGCCACGCATGCTCCAGGGCGCTCTGCAGTTCCAAAAATTGTCTCTTTAAGCCCTTTGCATTTATGAACGGACCACGAAGGCTGTGGAGAGCTCCTGATATCTGGGACTGCATGCAGCACATTTGACAATCCAATGGGCAGGGTGCAAAGAGGGGAGACAGGGACCCCGAAGACAAGGAAACTTGTTCTTCTGCCGGCCACGGCACAGAGGGTGCTGTCCACTCTGGCTCTGCTCGTATTAAATGGGCTTCGATTAACAGCCACTGACCCAGAACGTCAGTGTCCATGCAGGTTGGCACAGATTCCCAGTGGGGTGGCCAAACACAGCCTCATCACGGAGACTGGACTGGGGAGGCTTGAAGCTGGACTGGAGGGAACCAGGCTGAGGAAGCCACTCTCGGGCGCAGGCAGACTGCGGAGGTAACAGTGGTGTTTCCCCTGCTCAGGGCCAGAGCAAACCCTGCACCTCCTCCCTGTCTCTGGGTTTTCAGCGAAACCGCATACAGGGCAATTAAGCAGGTAACAGTGGTGTTTCCCCTGCTCAGGGCCAGAGCAAACCCTGCACCTCCTCCCTGTCTCTGGGTTTTCAGCGAAACCGCATACAGGGCAATTAAGCAGGTAGAAGGGGGATTGGGGAAAGAATTCAAGCGTGGGGCTTTTCTGTGAGAACTCCTTTGTGAGCTGCTGGACTTTTAGACTAACTCAGCCTAGGAATCAGGAAAATACAAAATCATTTCATA
Organism: Thryonomys swinderianus; assembly: GCA_004025085.1. Lineage (NCBI taxonomy): Eukaryota > Metazoa > Chordata > Mammalia > Rodentia > Thryonomyidae > Thryonomys > Thryonomys swinderianus. The sequence goes on from PVIC010012556.1 coordinate 18,037, forward strand.
CGCTCCCCCAAGACCCCGACTAAGGATGCAGTCTCTCCATTTCATTGCTTATTTCCTTTTTAAAAATTTTATCTTTATTGGTACATTGAATATACACATCGTGATCACATTCAATATTGGGAATTTGTACCAGTATATGACACAATCTAATTATCCTATATTCCCGTTCCCCTACCCATCCCACAATCCCCCATCCCCTAAATACATAAGCTGTTTCCCTTTTTTTACCATCACATTTTTTCTTTATCCCTCATTACTCACTCTACCACATTTCCCTTTGCTTATTTCTGTTCCATGATTATACCTTTTTATTACCAGCTTTTTGACCTTTGTCTACACTATCGTCTCAATAGTCCGAAACATAACTTGTGCTGAACTCAGTAAAATAACAGGCAAAAGCCTTTCAGCTAGAAAGTTCTCCATTTTTCTGAAATGGCTGTGGTCAGCTCCTCTTTCTTCCCTCCTTTTTCACTGCAATCACAATTCCTGGTTTATGGGGAAAAGCAGCCAGCAAGAAACTCAGATGCTGAGAGCAACAGAGCCAGCTCCCTCTGAGCACACAACAGAAAGCCCCAAGGAGAGCACAGGAATAGTGACTTTCCTGCCAGGGCAGCTGTCCCTATGGAACCACTGGGTCACCTTCAGCTCCCTCCCTGCACAGAAAACAGAAACCCCAAATTAGTGCTAAGCACGCTGAAGGCTCTTGTGGGGTTTGTGAAACAGGCTCTTGACACTTGGCAGCAAGCTTGGGGCTCAGCAAATTCTTAAACAACAAAAAAAAGTGTGATTGGTTCCCTCACATGCGATATAATCACACCCATTAAATGCATACAGTTAGAAAAGAAAAAGACAAAGGAATTCAAAGGGTATGAGGTCGGCTCCCAGTATAGGCACAAATGCTGACTGTAGGGTATAATTTCTTCACTGTTTCTGCTAACAGTCTTGTAATATAACATTTGCTTCCCAAACTAGAAGAACACTTTTTATTTTAATGGCAATGTGCACACATTTAGTTGTTGGTTTTTTGGAAGCAGAGATGACCGAGGACCGTGGAAAATGGGGCAGAATAAAATGACTAAGTAGACGCAAATGACAGAGACTCTTTATATGCCAGGTATTTAAAAGTAAAGGGTTCAGAACAGCATATTTGTTAACACATGGGTTTCGTGAATAGCTGGCTATAATTTTTTCCCTGTTGCTTGCATTCCCCAGTTTGGCTTCATAGAAGGAGAAGGCTTTATTGTAATCCAGGAGCATTGTTTTGCATTAATTTCTATGACAAGGAACCCAAAACACAGGGTGCTGAGAGTAACAAAACAGAGTTGGGGAAGCGGTCTTGGCTTGGCACAGAGAGTGACGGCTGTAAGAAAGCGAATGTTTCAATATCTGAAGTGGTGTTGATTTCCTATGAACAACCTTTTCTCTTCCACACAGCGTCATATTCTTTTCAAGCACATTTAGAACGCAAGTCAAGCTGTGTTGTATTTTTTTTTTATTATAATACACACAGTTAACTTACTGTAACAAAGACATACTAGTAGCGATCAGTTGAAAGCACACATTGCCATAAGCTGGCTGGGGTGGGGGGTACGGGGGCCAGGGGGTGGGGAGTCAACTGATAAAATAAAAGACCAGCCGTCTGGAAAGTTCTCTTAAAAGGACATAAAAAGGCAGTGTTTTCTTATGAGACTAACACAGAATGCCAAAATATCTAGCTGGGCTGTTTTTTTGTCATCACTGATGGCAATTTGTTAACTAAAAATAGCAAATCCTTCAAAATATTGGGCTCTTGTAGCTGGTTTCTAAAAATCACCATAGCTAAATAAAAGATTTTTGTACACTATTTTAAATGGTGACATTGTTTCTTCTGTAAGTTTTCTACACCCTAAGTATGTTTATTACTTTATACTTCCAAAGGATATTCACAATAGTTTACATGTTCTTAAACTGTTTGCTTAAAAATGCTTATAATTATACATACACAGATTTTTGATAAAGGTGAGTGAATAGTTACAAATAAAGTGTACTAATCTCATGATGGAATCAAATTCTTCAAAACAAATTCATTAGGGAAAAATGTAAATCATCTTACCATATCTTGAATTAGTAGTTTTTCACAATCAAGCTCGTATCGTAATGTGTCTCTACTACTCATTAACTGAAATAAAAAAAGAATGACACTTTGATTAAAGAAAAGAACAGAACACCTGAAATTCTTACTCAGTATCATTTGAAAGTAAAACATACTTTGATACATGAAAAATGAGTCCCAAGATGGTCAAAGTAAAAGTTAAATTTCTGCAGGTTATTATGACATAGCTATACAGTTTGCATACACACTAGCAAGTTTACAGGGAACACGACAATGCATTTATAACCTTCCTCACATCACCTTCCAAAAATGTGGTGTCAGTACACAATAAAGGAAGTCCCGGCCTGTCACAAAGAACGATTTTGCTTACTCCTTAAAGAACATTTCTCTTATTTTAGCTTTTTGTGTTATATTTATGTTGTATCAAGCCCAAGTCTTATACATTGAAAATAGCACCAAAAGCATACACTTCACCGCTGGACCCACATGCCTGGTCTCTGTTTTCAATGATTGTTAGTTGAATGTTTGTTATTTGAATGTTTTATGCATTAAAATGGTAAAGCCCAGCCTTGCTTCTGACATCAGTTCACTTCACTCATGTGCTTGTTAATGTAATAAGCATGCCCAGGGCCACTGTCCTTGTTTTTTTTCAGGACTCCATAGTTTCCCTAGTTTATTAAAGCAATCTCTCAACTTGTCTTTCTGCCCCACTCATTTTCTTTCTGAAACACAAATCTGAATTTAACACAAAGTCCAAGGCTCCCAATGCATTCAGAAGGTAATTCAAACCCATGATGTAAATTATAATCCCGTCTCGTTGTGCCCTGGCCTCTAGCTCCCCTTGCTCTCCTGTCCCCTTCAGCTCCTTTATGCAAGCTGCTTTCTCACAGGCATAGGATGCCCTTCCAAGCCCTGTCTCGGCTCTCTGGCCTCTTCCCTGCAGCCTTCTCTGATTTACTATGACCCAGACTAGTACATCTCACACCTCCAGCCATCATTGACTCCTGGCATGTCTCCCCACCAGAATAAAATTCAGGATTGAAATGTGCCCACTGCTGCCAGGTGCTACTGGGTCACTGAAATGAAAACACAGAAGCAGTCCCTGAAGTCCATAGTGGACAGTGCTCAGTATGTGGCCAGAGGTCAGCCACCCAAAATCAGCCCCATTTGTTTTTTATTTCATCCAGGAGCAATGAAAAGGAACATATCATGTATTCAAAAACTTCTGTCTCCTGCTCATGTCTCAACCCCATGCCTCAGGTCCTCCTGACTCACTACAACTTCTTACCATGTGGTCTCATCAGATTCCTATCCCACTCTCCACCACACCAAAGTGTAACCTGCTCTACAGACATATCTCACACTTTATGCCTTCACATTCTGTAGCCAGCTCTTCTGCATCCTTGCCTCCCTGCAAAAATCAGCACAAGTGGGCCTCTCCAAGGAGAGAGTATGAGAGGTTATTAAAGCCTTTCCAGAAGCTTCTGGAAATTTCTAGATATCTCTTCTCTATGTATGCACTTCATACAGTCCAGATGACTAATGTTATAGCTTTTGTCTGTCCCACTGGACTGAACATCCTTCACAACAGGGGCCACACACACACACACACACACACACACACACACACACACACACTATTCTTCTACAAGTAGTGCAGTAGCTAGCACTTAAAGGTACCTGCACTTAACTGATTCTGTGAAGAATAATGATAAATCAGCAATATCATGTTTCATTTGTTAAATGATACTGGATCTATCCAGTTGGCAAACTACTTTCATATGTACAGTATTCTCTCATTCTATCTACACAGGAATTCTGGGAGAAGGAGGAAGAACAGAAAAGAGACTGTCACAGGGCAGTGTGTGACATAGAGGGAAAAAAGATCCTGAAGTTCTTGATTCTCTCTGCCGCATACCAAAATAGAACCATATTTAATGTTGGTGTGGAGTTTCAGTGACTACAAAGAAAAAAGTAAGTAGGAAGGATAGGATTTTAAGAAAATAAGCAGTTAAGGATCAGGTATATTTGTCTAGAATAGAGATGTCAAATAGAAACAAGACGAAGTCACAGATATAAATTTTAATTTTATGGTAGTTTTGTTTAAAACAAAAAGTAACTAATAATTCATTATATTTATTTTAATATACAACTAACTTATCATTTCAATGTGTAGTCAATGCTAAACACTATTTGGAAGATACTTCACATTTTTTATATTGAGTCTTTGGTATCTAGCGTGCACTTTCTACCCAGTACCCACTTTCATTTGGAAGCTAAAATTTTTATCTTTATTAAGATTTCAAAAAATTTAAAGATGAAAAAGTAGTTTCAGACACCGAAGTTACTAAAATATATTGATGTAAAGGGTTTTCAATAGCCGAAACAAGTATTGATTTTTAAATTGAAATTTAAAATAACTGAAAATTTGGCCCTTCAGTTGTCTCATATCCAGTACTCAGCAGCTGCACGCAGCCAGTGGCCACTCTGAGGAGGTGCAGATTGGAAACTGAGGCAGCACATGACTGACATGCAGTCCACAGAGGCAATAGCTGCTGCTTCAAGGGATGGTTCTTTCTAAAGGGTACCCACTGAAGTTCCAGCTTTAGCTTTTTGTTGTACTGCTCATACCAAGTAGGAAGCTCAGATAGTTCATTTCCAATAGGGGTAGTACAGGCTAAAAATAGCTTCAGAGACATTTCAAGTAAATTGGTGATGGTTCCTCAGGAGGTTAAATTAAACTAGAAAGATGAGATTTCATTTTTAACCTTAGAAGTTGATGTCAAGAGAGTTAAACTTGTCTATTCACAGACAACCTGAAAGAGTTTTACACTATCATCATTACAAAAGGAGTAAAATGCAAGAAAATGGTTGTGAAATGATTATTTGTAGGACTCGGGGGCCAGAGAGCTCTGATTTATCAGGGCAGAAAGATGCTATCTATAAAAAGAGGCTTTAGTTTTGGGGCTAAGACGTAGGTCAGAGGTGGTGCTTGCCTAGCAGGTGGAAGGGCCTGGGTTCCATTCCAACCGCAGAAACAAAATCTTCCAAACCCAAGACTGTCCTGAATTGCAAAGTCAGGCCGGGTTAAAACCTGAACCTAACTTCAGGTCCATGTTGCCACCACACTTTTGAAATGTCATTCCTGGACTAGAGGGATTAAGTTATAAATTTTGTTCAGTTTTAATTAATTTTAACTTAAAAATTGATACTTGGTTTAGTTCTTGGAAAAATATTTGGCATGATTTGGGGATGTGAATCTGCTTTTTCATCTGTAAATTTTATGAACTCTATTCACATGCTCATTCTTTTTATCACCCAAAGGGTGCTTCTCTGGGTGCCAGGCAATGGGTTTGTCACTAACAATATATCCAGAGTCTGGTCTCGGGCGGCCTGTGCCCTCCTGGAGCTCACAGGATGGTGGGAAGCTCAGCCATGACACCACAGGGCTGTGAATCCCATGTAGGAGTTTTAATGTCAGAGAGCACCACGCAGGTCTGTGAAGACTCAACGGCTATCATCAGGGCCGGCTATGTATGATGCTCCCGGAAATCTCCCCTTTTCATGACAACAACAACAAAAAATTCCTGCTCTAGTTTCCCAGATCACATAAACTAAATTCATTCATGTACAGAAAAAAAAAACATCAGGCAACATCTACTAATGTCTGACTAGAAATGGGACTGCTCCTTCTTCACAATATAATCTCCCCACGACAACCACATCTTTGGACTTTACTGGGTCCTGTAGCTCTTCAGTTCTTTATCATCAGCTCATAAAAGAATAAAAGAAGGGCCGGAGGGTTAGCTCAGTGGTTCCGGCGCCTGCCTCGCAAGTGCAAGGTCCTGAGTTCGATCCCGGTAACCACATACAATGCCTGGCATGGTGACTCACTCCTGTAATCCCAGCACTCAGGAGGCAGAGACAGGTGGATTGCTGAGTTCGAAGCTTGCCTGGTCTATATAGTGAACTCAGAGCTAGCCTGAACTACAAAGTGAGACCCTGTCTCAAAAAGAAAAAAAAAAAAAAGAATAAAAGAAGTATTGCCACACCAAGAGTTTTTGAGACTGAATTCTTATTCATGGTTAGCTGCTGTACCTAAAATAACAAGGGAATATACAATAGCACTTAGAGAACTGAGAAGTACATGGGGAACCTCCCCCTTCATCCTGAGTCATCGAGACACAATGTCATTCCATCAATGCTGCTGATGTTTCAATTTCTTAAAAGTCATTTATCAACGTGAAAATGTTACAGTACCTTTTGAATAGTTCTCTGATTCTGTTCTGAAACCTCTTTCAGACTTATAAGTTCATCCTCTGGAAACAAAAGGAGAGAGAGGCCAACCATGAAATTACATCCTTACGCCCTTGTATTCAAAGTGCCCACATCAGGGCAGGCTGTGGAGCCACTAGAAGGCAAGTGGACGCGAGTGCTAGCAGGACTGCGACCTTCACAACTGCCCTTGACATTCACAGCCTTCCTCCTGCTGTTCCAACGGCTGGTCAGAGAGGGATTAAGAAGTAAGTTCAAGATCCAAGTGTGGCTGAGGGCGAAAGCTTTTCATCAATACTAGCAGAGGACATTTTTGCTGTTAGTCACAGCCAATACAAAGGGCCTTAGCAGGTGGCACGTTATGACTTAATAAGAACTTCTCAAAACTGACAAAGCCTCACGGTGCCACATCAGAAGAGAAACAGAATCAGGTGGGCAAAGTGGAACTTGATATCCAGCGGGTACTGTATTCCACTTTATCCATGTTTTACAACCAATTTCTTACTCCCTGCTCATTGGTTTTCACACTGCACATTAAAGGCAGCGTAATTGACATAAACACAGAATCACTCAGTAAAAAAAGAATTTTAAAGACATTTAACTGTGGCGGTTTAGATGAAACTCTTATTGCTGTTTATGGTATGAGAAAAGGGAGTATGAAGTGTAAAAATAAAATTGTATACCAAAATTTGTATCAAAATAGAAGAAAATTAAGTAGTAAGCATTTTTTTTTTTTTTGCTGAAGAACCAACTGTTTCTCTACAAAGCATATCCTAGTATATGTACTTAAGGATGTAAATGTTGTGGTTTAAGTTATGAGGTAGGCATGCGTGACAAGCTGGCAAAATTTTCTATTAATAGTATTTCTTAGGGAAGTAGGATGCTGATTAGCACAGTTTTGCAAAGGCTAATGTCTGGCTTGAATAAAACTCTTTAACATGACATGGTCAGGAATCACTCTTGCTCTGAGTGAGGCATGGTCTTTTGAAGCTGTCAAGTCCATCTTTAAACATAACACAACGAATATACATGTGGAAAAAACTAACATAACAGTGAATTTTACAATGTGCCCATTTTTCGCTAAAAGAAAAAAATGGTTTTAAAGTATTACCTAATGCTGAATTTTCTTTTGCATGAAGTTTGATTTCTTCTTCAAGTTCTGCAACAGCTTTGATCAGTCTCTTGTTTTTGGTTCTGTACTCCAAATTTTCCCTTTCTAAGTCAGATTTAGAACTGCCGTTCTCTGCAAAAGAGTCCTGAAAGATAAGGAATTGTGTATCTCTGAGCAGGGAGCTGGGGTGTTAGTGTGCAGGGCTGGACAATGCAGATACACAGAGCCATCATATAATTTTCTGAATTCTGCTACACACTTAGAATATGAATAGGAAAAGGAAAGGAGGCTAAATAGAGCTTGCAGGGAGAAAGGCTGCACCACGTTCTGTACAAAGACCAGCACATGGGGACATTTTATTGACAGGAATAATGCATATCATACTGTTTGCGTGCCCTGTCATTCAGGGCAATTCATCATGGAGGCTGTGTCCGGGAGGCAGCTGGGCCCTCCACCCAGCCTTCCGCCTGTGTGTCTGAAGTGCTGTCCCCGTAACTAGGCAGGCCAGGGAGACACGGACGGGCAGCGCCAGGGGGTGGCAGAGTCCAAGGCTGAGGAGGGGGGCTCACTGCCTTTGTGGCATTTCCCAGTGTCAGCGCTGCCAGTGTCAGGAGCACTTCGCATGTCAAAGCAGTGACGTTTCCAGGCTGGGAGCCGAACGGCGCCCATCAGGCATGAGGATGCTGCGCAGTTGGTCTTCTGCTGGGCAGAGGAGCCACCCAGAGGCAATTCATATTCTGAGCCTTAACGTGGCTTTGCATGCCTGTCACCGGGACTGTGCGGGCGTTGACTGCTATTGAAGACTTCAGTTTAAATCTCTATGCAAACAGTGATTACCTTGTAAGGAGGTTTCAGGATAACATACAACAAAAGACTTTAAAGTTATAGTTTTAGTAAAGCAAACTCATTTACATTTTTATTATGTGCATCTTTTGTTTAAATTTTGCCACGTCCATTATGGGACAGGCTTTTTCTTATGCAACAGAAGCTTATTGGGACAGATACTCTTTTCTTCTTCTTCTTCTTCTTGTCTGTTTAAACTGTTGAAAAACATCTGAATATACTCCCTTATGGTTGTCTAGATTTTACTGCCACATAGCTTTTTCTAAAAAAAATTAAGATAAAATGGGTTGGTGAGGGCCGGTGCAGAATTTTAAAGTAGTAAATAGATCATGCAACCTCAGAAATATTAACAAATTATTGCATTGTTGTGCTGAAAGAGAAAATTATACAGGTGTCAATTCAAAATTACTAGACTCCAAAACAACTTTTAATGTTAATCTTCAGGTCACTGACAGTCTGGCCCTTTTACAATAATTCCATGATCACAAATAAATAAGAAGAAAACATCCCCTCAATAGCAAATTATTTCTTCCAATATCCTGGTTCACTTTTGGAACTTTGCTTTCATTTCACTTCGGAGACAGTGGTGGAGAAATTATTAAAATGTTTTCCCCTGTGCTATAGAGGTTAAAAGAAAAATAAGTGGTTGAAATATTTTATAATACACTAGTAAATCCTTGACTTAATAATCAAATTATAGATATATATATATGCGTGTGTATATACACACGCATATATATACACACACATATATATACACATATATACATATACACATATACACTTACACACACACACATATATATATGTATATATATATATATGTATATATAAATTACTATTTAAGATATGTTGCTGAGGGCCGGGGATTTAGGTCAGTGGTTCCACTGTCTGCCTTGCGAGCACAAGGTCCCAAATTTGATCCCTGGTACCTACTGCCAAAAAAAGATATGTTGCTGAATTTCATACCAAGCTCAAATACACATTTTCAAGGTTTGTTGTTGTGGGGGAAGAGAAGGGTGTTGGAGATCCAACCTAGGCCTTGTGCTGTACTCTAGCCATAAAGTTTTAGGATTCTGATTCCACACTGCATTTCAATTACTTGAGGCCAGTTCAGCCTTAGTGAGTACTAAAAAGTCCACTGGGTTCATGAAGGCAGAATTCCAGTCATTAAGTTCTCGTCTCACATTGTTCACAGAATGCGTTAGAGACTAACAGGATTGTTTAAACAAACGAACACTATGCCCAACAGGTTTATGCAAGCACTTACTAACAGTGGCCAACACCCGCACCCACTCTCATAAATGAGACAACTATTTGGATGAGCCTGATGAAGTGTGAAATACACTTGGTGGCAGCTAAATGCTACTAAGAGTCTTTCTGTGTGATCAAAGAAAGGCCCATGAGACCTGTGAGAAGGCTTTTCCTCCCTGTGCCAGTTTGCAGACCAGGCTCCCGGGAGGTTAACCTTTAGCTCTGTCTCCACCATCTGTCAGTTCCAGGAACTGCAGGTATTAAGGATTCAACCGCCCATAGAGGCAAAATGAACAAAGCGGGGAGTTCCGAGCTGCTTCTTCCTGCAGCACTCTGAGGTGCTGTTTCTCCTGACATCTGGTAAATCGCGCTCTCGTTCTCGTTCTCGTTCTCTCTCTCTCTCTCTCTGTTTTTTTTTTTTTTTTTTTTTTTACAGCGCCAGTTTTTCGTTCGTGCTAAACCATGGAGCCCCTTTAAAATAGACTGCATTCATGAAACAAGGTTGCAGAGGATGGAGATCATCCAGGTGTGGCTGTTTAAAACCACCTTATACTTGAAGAGAGAATGTGAGTGATTTAATATGCTACTGGAGGGGCCGGAGGGTTAGCTCAGTGGTTCCAGCGCTTGCCTTGCAAGCGCAAGGCCCCGAGTTCCATCCCTGGAAACCACATACAATGCTGGGCGTGGTGACTCACACCCACCAGCAATCAATACCGCATACCACAGTGCCGGGTGTGGTGGCTCACGCCTGTAATCCCAGCACTCGGGAGGCAGAGACAGGAGGATTGCTGAGTTTGCGGTGGCTTGCCTGGGCTACATAGTGAGCTCAGGGCCAGACTGAACTATAAAGCGAGACCCTGTCTCAAAACAAAACAAAACAAAAAAAATGCTACTGGAATGTGATGTTTCTACAGGGAATTACTGTGTCCAGTGTTTTCTAGAACATTATGGAAAGTAGGACATCAGCGGGTGGCATATGTACTGTATCTATGAATAGTCACAGAGTTACTGTTTTCAAGTTCCAGAAAGCTGGTGGTATCTGAGGAATCATTTGCAAAAAAGACTGTGATCTAGAGTCTCCCTACATAGAGTTCAGGGACTGGAGGGAGCCTCCCCATCAGCTGAGAACGTGTCCAGGGCGGGCTCAGGCCCCAGGCCAGGCCTGCAGAGGCAGAGCCCGCTTCCCGCCAAGACCCGCAGCCCCTCGGCACGCGGCAATGAGTCCCGCAGGCTCCGTGTACAGCACCTGGACATCTCAATTTGGTGCGGGGAGGAGGAGGGCCCCCTCTGAGGCGTGCTCGGCCTCTGACAGCCGCAGAGGAGAGCAGGCGCCCCCCCCCCCCGGGAGTGACAACCAGGACGCCAGCACACTGGGCAGCGCCGCCCTGCGGGACGTCGCTCTTGAGTGACAGCTCTATTTCAGGGCTGTTGGCAGCAAGCAGACAGGTCCACCAACAGAGGGCGGGTGGGTGATGGTCACGCAGCCCCCCCTCCCCCCGTGTGGGGTGAGAAGGAAAAATGAAGGCTGTTCAATACAGCAACGCCAGGGAAGACGAACACATATGTGGCCACATGTGACCCTGTGTGTGGACACACAGCCTCCGATAGGCCACTCAAGGGCAGTAGAGACAGCGCGCTAGCCGGACTCCTAAATTGGTAGTCTCCAGGCCACACTGGTTTCTGGAGAATAAGACTGTGGCTCTGAGCCCCTGCGTGAACTTGCTCTAGGGAAAACTGAATGTTCCCACCTGGAGAGGAGGCCTCCCAAACCCCGAAACCTCCGTCTTCTGATTCATCAGAAACGTCTTGTGAAGAAGCCGATGGTGAATTTGCCCTTTCCTATTACTTCTCATTATAGTTCTCTCAGAAATAATACAGGACAGATATGATGGCTTTTTATTAACTACAGAAAGTTTTTTGTGTAATTTGATTACTGATAAGAATAGGTATTAAATAACACATATTTAAATGAGAATGGATAATTTCAGATAAGTTGAGTGATACAAGCATGTTTTAACTTTTTAAAGTCATTTCCAATGCTATTTGTCCCTGAACACATTGTTCCACACAGAATCACAGATTAGAAAGCGCTGGTGTCTCAAGAGGATTTTGTGCCACTAGAGGGGGCAGTTATACAAGATCAAACATGCATGTATGTAAAATCTAGAATTAAAGTGGCAGGGTACCTTAGCAGGGTTGTTCTAGAAGACTCTGAAAAGTGTTTTCCATGGGCTTATTTGATATAAGCTGTGACCTGCTTTTGCAGCACTCGGGTCTACATCCTTGAAACACACCTGTCAGACAGGAGACGAGGGCCATACATTCTGTTGGATTCCCCAGGAGAGATCGCTACCCTTCATTAATTAGGATTACCTCATCTTTTACAAATCATAAGGTGCTAACAAAATATCTCATGTGATATTTTCCCCCACAGGGGGGAGTTAATGTGGGGTACCCAGGGTATTCTGGATGGTACCCTGACCCAGGGAATAGGCCACTTACACTGCAGGGGACAGCCCCCACTTGCTCTCCACAAAGGGCTTCTACTCACCCATATTTTTGTCCCAGAACATCCAGCTAGACAGTTAATCAGTTTAGAAGAACGGGGAGCGGTGTAAAGATTTGGAAAGTATAAAGTATAAGGGGCTCTCTCATTGAACTGGGACCAGCTGGCCATAAAATCATTTCTTCTTCCTAACTGAAATTTACATGCTAATCTTTCTTTGGAGTGCTCAAAGCCATTTGCATTCAGTACCTCAGGAAACCTTATCATAACTTGACTGTAGCTAAGCAAGTATAACTTTATTTTTTACAGAAGGAACAAATGCATGCAAATGACTTTGGCACATCTGTGGTAGATATTTTAGTCACAGTAAGATTAAATTCTATGATAGCTTTCCGTCTTTTGTGTTGTTACTTTTATGATAAATAACAATAGATGTAGAGTTAGGAAAAGACTAAAGGAAAGAAATGCAAAAAAAAATGGGTGATATTTTTCCTACTCCATTGTAATCAGAACATATTAAAAACATTCAGTTTTGTTTAATCCATGCTCATGACATATTTAATACTACCTTACTTAAAAGGTACTTGGTGCGCCTAGGGAATTCTAATAGTTAGCAAAGTAAACAGTCCTTCACCAGATAGTAAACATTTTTCTTTAGAATGGTTTGTGTTCATTTTCTCATCTCTCATAACTCTGGAGTTGTCAGAACACTGTTCTGATGTTTAGCTAAACTCTAGATTTCACTTGTCATAACGAGCAACCCATAGTGTTTCTTCCCAGTGTTACCTTTTTGCCATATAACTGCCCGGGCTTTCCTTGTACATATACATATGTCAGTATTTCCACATGTCCACACATGTGTATTAACACCTATTATATAACACAAAATACACATCATAGTCACATCACTTACGCATCCATGATAAAACTTAACTCTTGCCGTAGAGTATAATGCTCCATCTCCTGTTAAGTGCTTCGGAATCAAGCAGACCTTGGTCAACACACCATCTTTGGCACTAGTAGCTGCGTGCCTTTGGGAAAGTTACAGAAGCCCCCTGTTTCTGTGTCTTCCTCTGTAAACTGAGCTGTGAGAATTAGGAGAGACTGCTGAGGAAGCACCACGGACCTGCTCAAAAGTGAGCACATGATCTGAAAATCTGAAGTACTCCCAAGCCAGAAACTTTCTGGGCACCACATGAAGCTCCAAGTGGGAAATCCTACACCAGAAAACTTTGATTAATGCACAAAACTATTAAAATACTGTACCAATTATCTCCAGCTATGTGTATGAGGTATACATGACATACAAATGAGTTTTTTGTTGTGAACTGGGTTCCATTCAAAGATATCTCACATAATGCATATATATATATATATATATATATATATATATATATATATATATATATACTTTTTTTTAATCTGAAATGCCTCTGGTCCCAAGAATTTTGGAGGAAGTGGTCTTCAGTAGATTTTTATTCCTCCTGGGTCATGGTGACCTGCTAGCCTGTCCTATCCCATCAGATCCATTGAAGGTGTTTTATCACAGAGCTACCTCCTAGGGCTCCAGTCAGCTTTTTGGTCTTAGAACCTAAGAATTAAACCAGCTTTGATGCTGCAATGTACCTCAGGGCTAATGAGATGAAACTGAACTTGCTTTTAAGACCCCCATTTTAAAATTTACCAGTCCAGTTATTTAAATATAGGGTGACCAAAAATTGCATTTTAATTGTTTTATAACACAATATTAACAGGAAACATTAAAACAATTTATCAAGTTTATTAATGCAAGAATCGGCTGGTTGAAATGACACCTTCCCAAGTGACGCTCAGTCAGCATGGAAACAAACATGCTGACCATGGGCTGCTGATGTGAGTCCTGAAAACTTCCCCTCTGGGGTAAAAGCCTAGGCTCTCCTTTCTGCTCTCTGACTTTTCATTTTTGTTTCCATCTGTCTTTTGTTTAAGCATTAAAGCAGTTCCCGGGTCCTATTGCAATAGGAAAAACTGGAAGTAGGATGGTTTTCTTTCTTGGCATTTTATTTAAAGGCCATTCTGCTCTAAGGTGGCTTCTTAGCAACCTCTGACTCAAGGAGACTGGGTCTTCCAAGCTGTCTCAAATGCAAAAAAGATAGAAGTGCTGAGAATTCTGCCAAAAATCCACTCTCATGCTCTCCTAGAGTGTGATTGTGTGTGTGTGTTGGAAGGTAGGTTACTTTATTTCCACTACAAGTTAAAGATGAGAATGATTACACTGGTCTTGTTCATAATTATTAAGAGTTTTCTAGAATAAGCCATTAAAGAGTAAAGTATCAGACTGGCTTATGTTACAGAGAGATGTCCAGGATACATAATTCAATTTCACTCATTCTTAACCCAAGCCTTTTCTCTATCTATGACTTTATCTACTTATACCGAAGCTAATTATTCTTTGCCTTGAAACTTACAAGTTTTGGAAATCCTTCATATTGTTCTAGTTCTTCTCTTAACTCCTTAATAATTTCTTCTTTCTCTCTCAGTTTTCTTGACAAAACACGCAATTTCACATTTTCTGCATTGAGCAAAGTAGTGTCCTCTTCCTTGACATCAAAGTATTGCTGGGAGGTGAAAGCAGCATTTAAAAAATCAGACACCAAGCTAGCACCACCAGAAACTAGTTCTTTTTTTTAATTTAAGCTGCTTTCTTGCGATGTTATTTCTGTAACTTGTGAAAAACTTTTAGTAAATAATGGTATTAAAATGCATTCTGATGTACCAGGCAATATAGCACAGCATTCTATAAAACACAAAGTATAACATGTTACTCTAACTTTACCAAACATGTAAAGAGTAGTAAAAAGCAAGAAGGCGGAGCCTCTTTGGCTGGCGTCTGAGGGCAGTGTCGCTACCCAAGGATGCACCGCAAGTCACGGCCAGCGGCTCTTGGAGCCAGGCCGGCCTCAGTCTCACAGCGAACCCTGGAACGCCTCATAGCTCAAGCCCACCCCATGGTCCTCTGACACAGGGGGACCTCCGGGAGATGAGACTGTCTGTATCCCACTGACCTGGGTCCCACTGAAGATCTTGGAGTGGTCCTGAAACCCAGTTTGGTTCACTGCCAGCCTCAGAGCAGAGGCAGCCCTTGCCCAACCACAGAGCTGCCCAAAGATGTGCCAGACACGGCCCCACGCAGCTCTGCTGACCTCACTAACTGCCTCCATTTGAAGCACCTGGGACCTAGATCCAGCCCTACTCGGCCACAATCCAGTGACACTGCCTCCCCAAAGCCATCTGGGGACTGGGAGGGAGCCGCGCCTGGTGAAAGGCCACCAACCTTCACTCAGCACCACCCTGCTGACCAAGGTGCTAGGAGCGGTTGAATCTTCTGAAGGGGCTAGAAGAACCCAAGGCTGGGAACAGACCAGTCAGATGTGGACCCAGCTGCAATTGTCTGCTCAGGGACTCAGAGAAATAAATTACTTACCTGCCCAAGCCAGTCTCTGAAGATTGGTGTTTACTTCCTGAGATGCGCAAACTCCAGCAGAGGGCTGCACAGCCCATAAAGAATCAGGGAACAACCGGGTCTGGTGGCTCACACCTGTCATCCCAGCACTCGGGAGGCAGAGACAGGAGGATTGCTGAGTTCGAGGCTTGCCTGGGCTACATAGTGAGCTCTGGCTACATAGTGAGCTCAGGGCCAGCCTGAACTGCAAAGCAAGACCCTGTCTCAATAAAAATAAAATATATAAAAAAGAATCAGGGAACAGGCACAGCTGAAGGAAACTAACAGCCTTCAGCAGTGAGCCTCAAGGATGGAAATCTCCCAGTCACCGGCAAAGGGTCCCAGATAGCCAACCCAAAGCTCAACAACATAGAAGAGAAACTAGGGAAGCTAAGTAACAACATGAGGAGACATGAAGAAAAACACACACAAGCAGAAAATCTTTGGTAAGGAGAAATGTAGTCATGTTCAGAAGTAATGGTAGTTCTAACTCTTGAGTCAAAGTTAAAAGATAAGTCTTAAAAGCAAAAGCTACAATAAGTTGTAAATTGATATATAATATAAAAAGATGTGACATCAAGAAAAAGTGTGGCAATTTTCTATCTGGTGTGTTGCTTTTTAATTTTGAGACAGGGTCTCCGTGGCCTAGGTTGGGGTTGAATTTATGACCTTCCTGCCTCAGCCTCCCAGAGTGCTGGAATTACAGGCATGTGCCACCACACCTGGCTTAGCTGCTATTTGTTTAGAATTGTCCAGCTATATGCTTCATGGTAACCAAAAGTAAAAAGCTTCTAGTAGAAATACAAAATGTTAAAAAAAAAATCAAAGCATAATTCTTGGAAGGTCAGAAACATACAAAAATATTCTCCAGCTTAATATTACATAATAAGCACCTGTTTTTACATCATACACTTTTAAAAAGTCAAACAATTGCCGGGCCTGGTGGCTCACGCCTGTAATCCCAGCACCCGGGAGACAGAGACAGGAGGATTGCTGAGTTCGAGGCTTGCCTGGGCTACATAGTGAGCTCAGGGCCAGCCTGAACTACGAAGTGAGACTCTTTCTCAAAAAAAAAAAAAAAAAAAAAAAAAAAAAAAGTCAAACAATTATCAGGTTTTCAGGACTATATTTTCTTCTATTATTTGCAGGGTAGTTGTGAACAATATTTATTCTTTGCTAATGGTTTGTATTAGATATATGAGTTTCATGTTTATACTTGTATATATTTGTGTATGTGTCTGTCTTGTTTTATTTTTGTGATGCCAGGGATTAAACCCAGGTTTTCCCATGCAAGATAAGAAGTGACCTGTCACTGAGCTACACCCCCAGCCCCTTTACTTTTATTTTGAGACAGGTCACATGGAACTGCCCTGACTGGCTTAGCACTTTCAATCCTCTTGCCTCAACCTCCCATAAACAGCCTACATTTCTATTTTCTGTTGCTTTATATTTCTAAACATTCAATTGAAGTATAGGATATATATATATATATACACATATATATATATACATATACACACATGTATATATGTATATGTATTTTAAATTGAATTCTTTATTGGTACATTTTATATATAGCTCACAATCACACTCAACATTGGGGAATTTGTACCAGTATATGACATGAGTTAATTCTCATTTTTACCCATATCCCTACCTGCCCTACAACCCCCGACATACATGTGTTTTCTTTTTCTTTTTAAATCATATTTATTCTTTCTCCTCATTACTTTCCCCTATCACTTTCCCTTTGAATATTTCCTATTTCACAAAATCTATCCTACCTTCTATAACTCATTTACATCTACAGGTAGGATATTTTCCCACTATTTAAAAAAATCTATGCATTCTGATTACTTTAAAATTAATATTCCTAACAGTATTATGTCTGTGATAAGAAAAATATAGACAAAAGTACAGTCAGGGCTTTGCTTCCCATGGCTGTTCCTAGGCTCCTCTTGCCCTGGAATAAGGACAAGCAGTCTGACTTCACCCTCTGCTCCTGGGTCTGGAGGGCCCTTAAAGCCCTCAGGAAGGTCCTCTCAGTGGTTTGGGCACCTGAGTACCCCACACATCTGAGAAGAATACCAAAGAGGATTGCCAAGAATCTGCTCGCTCCCTTTTGCTTCAAACACTCAACCCACCATTCCTGCCACTTTCTGCAGCAGCTCTGGAGTGTTCTTTTGGGAGTCTGTGTGTGGCTGTCTCAATGTCTTGAAAAAGTATTTTCAGCTTTTTCTGTCAAATAAAAACACTGTGGTTCGTCCCTGCCCACCTTGTGCACTGGAGTCAGAACTATATCCCTCCTGACTCTTTCCAAAGTCACCATGACCATGGAAAGGAAACGTTTTGAATCAATTCAGAACATGGAGGCCACTGCAACAGCACCAGGGGAGAAGAGTGGCGAGAACAGAGGGGTCTGAGCATGTGAAGGGATAGGAAGCGTTTTGGGGGAAGTAATACAGTGTGTCTTTTATGGTGATAATTTCTTTAAAAATTTGGCATCCACTTATTTTCTGTAGTACCTTGCAGACATGAAAATTTGCATTTCTCTCTAATCCACCTGAATACACCTTGGGCCTTTTGTGACTTTCTACCTAAAACATTAGCAACTATAATGATAGGTGTGGAGTACTTAGCATGGTGGCTGGGAAAGGGAAGGTAATTTAGTTGGTGACAGCTGCTTTTGTTACCTCCCCTATCTCCCAACAGATGAGGAGCAAATTCACTCAGCAGAGGCGCAGTTCCGTGCCTGCCCAGCAGGTCTGGTCTCTGTAGGCTTTCCCTACATCTGTGTCCCTTTCTTCAGTGTAACTATCTACCTCTTCGCCCACCTTAGCCTCTAACCACCTCAAGAGACAGCTCCCTGAAGGTCCTGACAAATTTTCTCATACGTAAAGAAAAACAGGTGAAGGCAGCCCATGCCAAGAAGGTAATGGCTTCCTTCTCACGGCCCTCAAGAGTCATTTGTGTTGGAAAAGTGAGAAGGGGTGGGTTTCATGGCTCTTTGGTTCAGAGAAGGAAATTCTGATGGCAACATTTCAAGCACTCTTAGGTATGAAAATGTTTCATCTTTCTGCACAAAGTGAACACTCTCCTCCCCTTACTACACAGCCCCTTCTCTGGTTTAGGAAGAGCCTGGCAAAGACAAACTGCATTCGTCCTGTGAGCATGCATGGGACCTGCCGTGTGCAGTAGTGGGCTACCGTGCAGGACAGGAAAGTGACAGATGTCCAAAAACACCCTCCCTATCCAGGGGAGCAGGGCAGAGCTGCTGAGTTTCTCTAAAACTCTTTAGAAGCCCCAGAAGACCACTGCCTGCAATAGCACCCAAGTAAATAAAGCAATGCGCAAGACACGAGTATATTCCAAACTCTAAACCAAATTAAACTCTCCTCCCCTTTCAAAGCATCTGGAAGAGAAACACTGCCACCAGGCTGTGAGCTTTTGTCCATGTAAATGTCACCTTGGTATTTCTTGAGCTGGCTCACACCCTTCAGCTTTACCAGAGCTATGGAACTGTCCTCTCTTCCAGCCGTCACACTCGCTGCACAGATACGAGGCTGGTGACTGGCTTGCTTCATGCATTCGTGCCAAAGGCATGAATCAGAGAGCGCGTCTCCCCACCACAGTGCTGCACCCTCCGCAGGAGGAAACATACATTCTTTCAGGTGGACAGAGCAAGGAACACTTACAAGTAGAGCTAGTGGTGAAATGGCTCTTTCTGAACCACTAAAAATGTTCTACAATTAGATTATGGTGATAGGTACACAAGTCTGCAAATATATATAAATAGCAAGTACACCCTCCATAGGTGAAGTTCATGTAAAGTACACTTTAACAAAGCTGCTAAAAGTTCAGTGGTTTCAATATAGCCTAATAATACTTTAAAATGTCACCGAAAATGTTAATTTTCTGAAGAAATAAACACATAATACTTAGGAGTAATTTAGTTGTTAATTGAAAAATAAAATAAAATCATAAATCTTCACTGAAATGCATAAAATAATAGGTGAATCAAGAATAATTCAAGATAATATTTGTGGATAGGAAAACTGAACATTATAAATGATATTTCTTCCAAAATTAACAAATTCATTTCAAGCCAATCAAACTGCAACAACAACGCACAAGAGGAGAGGTTTTTTTTTGTTTTTTGTTTTTTTTTAGTACTGGGAATCACACTCAGGACCTTGCATTTTCCAGGCAGGTGCAGTGCCACATCCTTGGCCCTAAAAGGAGGCTTTTTTTGATCTAGAAGCAAACGGAATTACTGTAAAGTTTATCTGAATTTTTAAAAGAAAAGAAATCTTTAAGAAAGAGATCTAATGAAAAACACCTAAATTGCTATGTAGATATTAAAATAGATTTGGATCTAGGCATGTTGCTCAGTAGTAGAGTATCTGACTATCAACCAAGGCCTTAGATTCAATACACAGTTACACACACACACACACACACACATACCATATAATGCTAAAAATATTTCATACAAAAAAAGCACTATGGAGCCACAACCAGGCAAAGTTAATATGAGGTCATGTAATGCTGGACAGCCTTGGGTGGGACCCAACATTGTAGACCAACAGAAAAGGAAGACAGTCCATTAATGATGTCTCACAAAGCCAGTAATGGTGCTCCTGGTTTTCACTGTTCCATTCTTTCTGAGTCCCCTAAGTTGCATGCGGATGTTAAATCTCCATGGACTTTAGTGCCTACAGTACTTCTGAGGTAGCACAGAAGAAATGAAGATTAGGAGGAAGGAGAAAAAGGCAACTGAAATTTGGTCTCTTACCACCTTCAGTCTCTGGGTGTGAGTCCTGACCAGCTTGGCACATAGCCATGATAATCACTTCGGAGTGGGGTCACACACTGGGAATTTCTGCACTGTAGGAGGCTGGAATGTTCAAGTTCTACCTGGACAACTTAGCAAGACCGACTCAAAGTAAGAAGGGGATGTGGACAGAGCACAGTGAGCTGCATTGATGGAGCTCAAGCAAAAGCCTGTGTTCAATCCCAGGTACCCAAGAAAGAAAGTTGATCAACCTTAAAGGTGTCCCATCTATTTCACCTGCTGTAAAACAGGATGCCAGGAGAAGACTCACTAAAGAGACACTCAGCTGCCAGCTTTCACGCCAGTGCAGATCACCTTCAAGCAACACCCAGAAGTCTCCAAACTGGGTTTGAGGAAAAGCAAGGCCTTATGGGAGGAGAGATCACCTTCCCCCAAGCGGTAGCAGGGACCCCAGGGCTAAGCAAGGCCAACCTCCTACTCAAGCGGGTACAGCCAGCCTGGGCACCACCCTGAAACCACAGAGTCCTTCAGAGCTACCCGGCCCAGAGCTGAGAGGACGGTAACCAAACCCCAGCCACCCACCTCAGCCAACCCTTCCAAGCTGTCTCGGTTTGAAGCCTGGGTCAGAGTGTCCTCCTGCCTCTCGAGCTGGTTGTTTACCTTTTCTCTGCGTCTAATTAATCTGACTATGACCACACTGAGGAATCTTTTTCTTTCCATTAATTTTTTTTGAGACAAGATTCCCCTAACTTGCTAAGTTGCTTAGACTGGGGGCTTGAACTTGTAAACCTCCTGCCTCAGCTTCCTAATGGTGAGATTAACACCATGTGTACCATCTTGCTTGACTTTAAGTTCTTTTTCTCTGGCAAGTCAAGAACCTCCTGGCCATGCTTGAGGTTTCCCTCTCCTCTTTGGCAGACCTCCTTGGATCCCACCCAGTGCTATTTAATGTTTTTAAGACCCTGAATCCTGGCTGATCCATTTCAAAAGCCAAAAACAGCTAAGGAAGATTATTTTTAAAAAAGGTTTCTGGGGCCGGAGAGTTAGCTCAGTGGTTCCAGTGCCTGCGTCACAAGCGCAAGGCCCTGAGTTCGATCCCCGGTAACCACATACAATGCTGGGTGTGGAGACTCACTCCCACTGGCAATCAGTACCACATACCACAGTCCTGGGCGTGGTGGCTCACGCCTGTAATCCCAGCACTCAGGAGGCAGAGGCAGGAGGATTGCTGAGTTTGAGG
>PVIC010012557.1:0-23647 GCA_004025085.1 Thryonomys swinderianus
TCAATAAAATACCTAAAAGGGCAATATCTAGGCAAATGGCATGTCTAGTTTTAGCTTTTGGAGACTCTCCACACTGATTTCCATAATGGTTGTACTAGTTTACATCCCCACTAACAAGATACAGAGCTTTCTTTTCTCCACAGCCTCACCACCATTTGTTACATGATTTCATATAAAGAACTCAGAAAATAGGCTTCCTAAAAGAAAGATGCATTTTCATCATAAGCTAGGTTAAATATCTCAAAATGGAGTTAAAAAAACTGAGGAAACTGCACACATTTGTTTTTAAAGGTCTAATTTTTATTTATTCTGATCTAGAGATTGGTTATTCTTTCTTATATTTATTTTGAACATATCTGACATGCACATAAGTCTCTACATAAGTGTATATGATTTTCATTTACATTATAAACCTGTTGGTCATAGTTCCAGAGTAACTTCTATGTCCACCCTAATCTGAATTTGGAGGAAGTATCTATGCTGAGATAAATATTACATGAATTTTGTTTAGAGTTCAAATGTATGGGTTTTTCTTACAGTCCACTCATTTGCAGCATCAATACAATTTAACTTCTGCCAAATGTATTATTAAAAATCATCAATCTACAATTAATGCTTCATAATTTTCTCAAGAATATAAAAACATATTTAGTAGTTACCACTGTATTTCAGTTTTATAAAGATGTAACAAAGTATTAGCTATCAATCATTCTATCTAAAACATCTCATGTGTATATATATATAAATATATATCATGTGTATGTATATAAATATACATCTATATAGATGTATATAAATATATATATATATTTATTACCAGAAAGAAATTATTTTAATGTATGTAGAGAGTGGGAAGCAATTTGGATAGGTCGTGACTCAGCTATGATATTTCACTCTCACTAGTAAAATTTATGGTTACAAGTACTGCCTAAGTCAGTGAGATTCATCTAGTACATACAACCATAAAAATTCCACATTCTTTCACATCAAAGTTGAAGTTGAAAAATAGAAGTCACTTGTGCTTATTAAATATGGTGTTAAAATTATTTCTCAAGTTTCTTGATGGTGCTCAATAATGCAAGTACAAGGAGGATATTGGTAATATTTAGTTACTAAGAAAAATCATGACTCAGTCTTGTGAATATTACCTCTTTTCCCTGAATAGCCCTTCCCTGAAAACGTCTCTTATTAAAGTGCAATATTCCAGCTGCCATAGCAACTGCTACTCAAAGTTGATTCCTTACTTCTTAATCTACTGCTAACAGATGAGCAAACTGGTTTCAGAGTAGTCAGCATTTACATTTTTCTTCCTTCAAGAGGCACTAACAGTACAGTTTGCTCACAAAATGCTAAAATTGCAGCATAAAATTCTCATTCACGCAAACATTCTTTCCCCATTTCTTCTTCTATCTTGTTGAGTTAGTGCTTAAAACAAGTGTAGCATCTTTCCCCTCAGTTTCTTCAAAGAGCTCAGGTAAGAATAGCTTATTTTCACATCAGACCTTTGGGTTTTGTTGTACTATGAAAGGCTTAGCTGCTGTGACTGTGTTTTTTGTTTGAAAGCAGAACATAGTTCCTTCTCTAAGCAAATACATCTGAAACATATACGTCTGAAACAAATACGTCTGAAACAAATATGTCTGAATACGACAGAATGCTTCTCTTTCCCTTCTTTTTAAAGTTGATCAAGAAAAATAAATGTTTGGCAGCTCTAACACAATCTGGTTGGAATAGTAATCCAGTGTGTTCTGGGATCCACACGTAGTAAACAGATGCAGACTCCACAAAATTTAATAAATGGAGTGGGGAATTTCTACAGTAAAATGTTTTCATGTTTAATTTTCCTCTCAGCAGGTGCAGGTGAGAGTGCAGGTGTTTTAGATTCTCATTTATCAGGAACAGAAACACTGTCCTTTATGGGGACAAGAGAACTGAGATGTGTGAAAGTTGAGTCTGGAGGAAGCACAGAACTAAGCAGGACCATGAGATCACTGCATTACTTCTTTCCAGACAGTGCTCAAAGAACCAGGGGAAGCTGGGGCCCTGCGACACTGCTCAAAGTTCACACGCGAGCACAACACACCAGCTTGCCGGGCTGGAGAAGGCTGTGGAGATAGCAACTTTCTACCTAGAAGTCCACAGTGAAGCAAAATTAGCAGAGGAAATAGGGCTCTCAGAGGTAATTCTGCTCCTAAAGAGCAGAATTCGAATTTCCAAGTCCAGCCCAAATTAGCAGGGAGATGTGTATGGATGGGAAGATAAATTTCCATGAAATCAAGTACTTAGGTCAGGGATCACTAAGATCTCAGGCCTCGGAGAACATAGTTTGTGAGAGGAAAATGGAAAAAAAAAGGACTGAATAGAAACTGATGACTAGGAAAGCGGAGCGGGGAGGAGGGCTTGCTTTAAGATTAAATGTTGATTTTTTTTTTTTTTTTTTTTGAGACAGGGTTTCACTCTGTAGTTCAGGCTGGCTCTGAGCTCACTGTGTAGCCCAGGCAAGCTTGAACTCAGCAATCCGCCTGTCTGCTTCCCGAGTGCTGGGATGACAGGCATGAGCCACCACGCCCGGCACTGTGATATGTGGTATTGATGGCTGGTGGGTGTGAGTCTCCCATGCCCAGCACTGTATGTGGTCACCGGGGATTGAACTCAGGACCTTGTGCTTGTGAGGCAGGCGCCAGAACCACTGAGCTAACCCTCTGGCCCTAAATGTTGAAAATTTTTTGTAGAGTAATATGGACCACCTCACAGCAGGCCTGTGCTATCATTTATAAAAGCTAGAAAAGAGCCGGGCTTGGTGGCTCACGCCTGTCATCCCAGCACTCGGGAGGCAGAGACAGGAGGATTGCTGAGTTCGAGGCTTGCCTGGGCTACATAGTGAGCTCAGAGCCAGCCTGAACTACAAAGCGAGACCCTGTCTCAAAAAAAAAAAAAAAACTAGAAAAGAAAAGAAAAACTAGAAAAGCAAGACAAATCACACAAAGCATCAAGACCTACAGGAGCAAACAAACAAACCAACAGAGCTGAGATCAGTGACTGCTGGAGTGACAGTTCGTATAAAGCATGACAAGGAAACAGAATCCAGCAAAGATCTGGGAAAAATCTCAGATTCTCTCTGAGAAGAGACTGATGAAGGTTCGAAGAGTCTGAAACATACAATTTGTCTCCACCATAAGACTTTCAGGAAGTGGGTAAAATATTAGGACAATCTCTTAAAACCAGAACATAAACTAAAACTACAAATACTGACAAATCATTAGTCAAAAAGTCAAGAACAGGTACAAAACTGAGATAAACTGAGTCACATTACTACTGAAATATGGACTTCTTCCAGTATATTATATAACTACATTTTTTCAGTTTGTTCTCTATGGTTTCTGTCAAGCAGAGGAAAAAGATACACCTTTAAACACTTTTGTAGGAGACCCTAAACTTTCTTAAGTGGAAATACCCAGCATTCAACAAAAACTGTGATACACAAAAAGACAAGACCGATAACTAAGAGAAAATGAAGCAAATTTACAGTGATTCAGACAGTCAAAGAAGGTGATACATTCATTAGAACAGAGAGAAAAACAGATTCTAGGAATCTAAGAATCTGCTTGTAAGAATCTGTTCCAAGAACACAGAAATGGAATCCAGAAAGGGAACCAATTGCATTACATACATCCAAGCTTCATGAAAAGGATTTTTCAAGGCATATCTGTTTAGCAGAAGATGGACTTAAGTTAGTGAACTAAAAAAAAAAAAAGCAGGTAAGAAGAATTATTTAAACTTGAGTGGAGAGGATGGAAGAGAGGAGGGAAGTAAAAGACATGTCAGATGCAGCCACAAAGTGTAAAATAAGGTTACACGGAGTTTCAAAAGTAGCAGAGGAAGAAAATGGCAGAGTAACAGCCCAGGAGTGAAAGAGACAAAAAACCAACACGTGCCTGATGCAAGAAGCTTAAGAATTCCATAAAAGATGAGGAAAGAGGGAGAAAAGAAAGAGAAAAAAGAATAGTGCGTGTGAGTACATCACAACAAATTTCTAAAGGCCAAAGAAAAAAAAGAATATCTTAAGTGCATCCAGTTAAAACAAAACTTCATGTTCAAAGACTAACAACATGACTGTCTAACAGAGGTTGATGAGATAACATTTAAGGCAATGAACTCAAAATTCTATATTCGGTTAAATTACCTTTTCAAAAAGGTGAAATGCCAAACCACGCCTTCTCTAAAAAATAAGACAGGAATATTTTTTTCTAAATTTTTCTTTTATGTTGAATATACATTTCTTTCTTTGGGTCAAATGTGGATTTGTAAAGCTTCTTGTTTTGTTTATCCTTTAAATATTGTGAATCTTATTGTTGCCCATTTCTGGGGAGTGAAATACAGTAGAAAGTTGAGGTAACATTACATGGTACCAAGACCATAGGGCATTTCATAAATTCTCTATAACTCTGAATTTCCTTTGAATGTGATTGTGGCAGTCTAGCCCCTGAAATATTTCAGAAAAGAGAATATCACAGTAATTTTACTTGCATACTAGGTGCTATTAAGAATGCACAGATATCTCTCATTTTCTGTTCTATCATTCCATTCTACCTACTGCTGCAGCAAATTTGGATACTATACTAAATTCCTGGTATATTTTCATCAGGTTTTATTTTTCATCTTCTCTAGCATGGCCTAGTGAGAAAACACTTTACACTCTCTGTAAAGGATTAGTAACAGAGAAGAACAATTTATAGTTGAAGTTTTAGATCCACTACTGGTTAAATCACAAGGACATTGGTGCTATCTTTAACAGTCAGGAAAGGAATTTATCATCAGATCTCTAAGAACAGCAGGGGACTCTAAATTATCATTTCAGCAGCTTCTCTTTTTTTTTTAACATCACGGATTCAAATTTTATCATAGGTATTAAGACCATCTATAATTAGTATAAGAAAGTGACAGAGACAGAAATGTCAGAGCACTTTAGGTCTACTAATTCAGAAGTATCACAGAACTGAACAGGAATACATCAAACACAAATGACAGAATAAATTATAAACATTTTTAAGAAAATGGATACACCTAGAAAAGGTAATGTTAGGTAAAATAAAACAGACGTACACTTAAATACCATATGATAGCTCTCATTTGAGTAAAGCAAAGTGCCAGTAAAGTGCAAAATAAAGACCTGATAGAAAGGAGAAGAAGCTTTTGCAAATGGGAAGGAGCCCAAGAGACCGAAGGTGAGAGGAGAGGAAATAAAAAGATTTCAAATGTGTCATGGACATGTACAAATACTCACTGAGGTCTCGACATTACATGTTGCAAACATTAGCTGAAAATTAAAATAAGGAAAATGAGTAAACAGGACTTAGGAATGTGAGGAGGGAAGAATCCAGATGGTTTATGTACAGGTACCTACTCCCTAAAATGAATGTGAACTCCATGTGCTATAAGTGCATATTAATAAAATAAAATTTCTTTTAAAAATACCCACCGAAAAACCCCAAATAACAGACATCTCAGTGCATAGCTCAGCACTTCATTTTGCATTTCGATGTGTCATTTCCCTGTGGTTTTAGCAGTCTAGCAGAGAATAAGTCTGTTTAACATGCCGGAGGAATCTGTCACGTGTTTCCTACATGCAGCGAGGCCCAGAATACCCAGCATTTCTTTCGAGTAGGGCTAAATGTAGTCGGGCTAAATGTAGTCGCGCTTTGCAAAATCTCCTGAGAAAGCTATGGGAAGCCCCTCCCACTGACCTCTCAAACTCCTCCCAAGGTACCGGAAGTTGTCGGGCCCTGCTGGAAGCCTGTCATTTGAGGCTTCCAGTGAAGCCACCAGGCAGTGATTTCAGCTGTATTTTTCTCTAAGCTTTTATATTTAGTCAAAACTGGGGGCCAAATTGAAACCACCAGAGTGACAAATTTATACAGCCTGGGAGGAGGGAGGTGAGGAAAAGAACACGAACTGTAAGATTAGCTTCACACTTTTGTGCCAAGATTCACACAGCTGTTATTTTTCTTTCACTATTATTTAAAGCTTTTCATCTTTAATTGATAAAAGTGTAAGCAGAATGTTATTATCTGAGAGAGTTTTACTTCTCAGCGCCCCAAAAATGGCTCATTTTGAGGGCAAGGAATGAGAACCAGGTGCATGGTCCTGATGATGGAAATAAAATTAAAAAAAAAAAAAAACAACAACAAGGTAGATCATGGTGTTTTTTTTTTTATTACTAAAAGAGCCCTCAACCAGGAATTGTCCTGTGATTCCAAACTAACTTTCTGTTTATATTTCATAATTATTCTTGCCACTTCCAAGCACGGTAAAAGAGAAGCAGAAAAAGCAGATGACTTGAAACCTCAGGATTCTGCTTTTCATTAGGACTCTCATTTTTTACTAACTTAATTTCTCTCATAAAACATATTTTACCCTACCACATAGCCAGCCATTTGATACAAGGGCCAAAGACCTGTTGCATCATCGTATCGGTCTTGATTTTTCAGGCACTGGCCAATTTTTTGTCCACTTGGCATTTGAACTGGCCACATTTGCTGCAAAAAAATAAGTCAATTCATTGAGTAGATGAGATTTCTTCTCAGATGACGTCAGTTCAAATGGCTGCGGGTATTCCAGTAATTCTAGTTCATTTTTTAAAAAATGTATCTTCTTTTGAGTAAAATTATCTATAAAACTTATTATAAATGTTTGTGCATTAATTTTATATATCCATTTTAAATAGCTGTCAAATTTTTCAGGCAACACTGGAAAATCAGTTTTGATGAACACTGAATAGCTCTCAATAATCTGCCTCAGTCATTTGGATCTATAATTCCCTTTCAAGTTGGGATTTGTATATTATCATAGTCAGCCATTTTAAAACACCCAAAGATTAGTAGCCTGAGTTGTAGTGACAGGGCATCTTAAAGACATTCACTGTAGTTAGGAGACAAGGCACAGGATTTAGAATGGAATTAGCTGCCTACTGATTTTTGGAATATTTAGTTTTCTTTCCACTCCACAGAAATGCTTCCTCTTTTTTTTTTTTTTTTTTGAGACAGGATCTCGCTTTGTAGTTCATGCTGGCCCTGAGCTCACTATGTAGCCCAGGCAAGCCTCGAACTCAGCAATCCTCCTGTCTCTGCCTCCTGAGTGCTAGGATTACAGGCATGAGCCACCACGCCCAGCTACTTCCTCTTTTTTCACACTGATTTTTAACACTGCCAGGGACTTATTAATTCTTCTTTTTCATTTCTCATTAGTCAGAGCAAATGTAAAATAGCTTTTCATTTCTAGAGAAGATGATGCTACATAAAGGTTAACTCAAAATATTTCTTTATATTTCATAAATTAATAATTTCCATAAGTGAACAACTTCAGCTATGTGTTTCTAATTTGAATTACTAGTTATAAGTTTTGATGACTTATTTGAAGGCTATAGTTTATGGATAAAAGCTATGGAGAAAAGCTACATTTCAAATTAAGTTTTGCATGAACTAGAATGGAACTTATCATGGGTGGGGTAGTATAGTGGAAATCATAAAATGCAGGTTAAAGAGAACAAAGGTGTGATTAGTAGTGAAAGTAGGATGAGCAACTCTAAGGAATTAATGTACCAATCTGACATAATAGAACACAACTGTAATCTCAGCTACTTAGGAGGCTGAAGGAGGAAGGTCACAAATTCAAGGCTGGAAAACTTAATGAGAAACTTCTCAAAATAAAAATTTTAAATTTTAAATTAAAGAAAAACTTAAATGATTGGGTATGTAGGTCAGTGATACAACACTTGTCTAGGATATGCAAGCCCTGGGGTTCAATTTTCAATACCACTAGAAAACAACACAAAACAAAGAAACACCCAACAAACAAACTAAAATTAATATATAATATGAGCACTATGGTTAATAATGTTGTATTGTAGGCAAATAATTTCCTGAGAGAGTAGATATTTGATACTTTTAATACAAATGAGAAAATGAAAAGTAATTATATGGATGGAGGTTATGCCAATCTGCGTGAATATAGTTATTTCACTGTGTTCATATATATGAACATAAGTATATCAAAACACCATGTTGCATACTTTAAATATATACAATAAAAATAAAATTCATTTTTACTCTGTTCTTGTGAAAATTAATATGAGAAAACGTTCGATAATTCTGGGTATTTTCTTCCAGGCTCAACCTGCTAAATTGAACAACTGCTTAAATTGCATTTTCATTTCACAACCACGTTATTTGATATCTCCCACTGTCAAAATTTCATTTCCAACGTTTTTTTGCATTTTGGCCTGGATAGAAATAATCATTTTGCATTTCAACATGTTTTATCTGAAAGTCTGTACTGTGATTAAACCATTATAAAATAATGGTTTAATCACAGTAATGGTTTCATATAAAATGAAACAATATTTTCCCTTTAACTAGATTTCTCCATGTCAAGAAGTAAACTTCTCTTTCTGGGCTTATAGGTCAAAGCTATGCTCCTAAAATCATAGAAAATCATTTTCTACATTAAATACACATAGATATCTACAAACAGGGTGGTAATATTTTTATGGCTTCATCAGTCGAAAGTTTCGTGCTATGGCTGGTAGCTGTATGTCTCCATCACTAACAAAAACACAGATCAATAGAACTGTAGACTCAAAATCTAACACCATGTAGTAAGATCTTTTTGTAGAGTTGGAAAATATAAAGTCAGCTTTCCCCTGATTATCTGTAGTGAACATTTGCTTGACAACTTATGTCGCATGCCATAAAAAGATGCACCTTGAGGCTACACCCATAAAGTGAAATAAATAGGATATACAGGTTAAACACCATATCTTTTCTATAGTGTAAGAAAGTGAAAATCTAAATGAGGTTCAGAATGTATGACAGGTATCAGGAAGTAGGAAAAAAATGTTCAAAGGGAAAGGGGAACTGGGGACTGTGGGTTGGGAAAGCAAAGATAGGAAAGAAAAAAAATTGAAGGTAAAAAGGAAAAAATGAAAACAAAATTTATGTATATAGGAGGTGGGGGTGGAAGGGAGGGCAGAGGAATAGGAAAAAAATGAGAATCAAGATATATCATGTACACATATACAAATTTTCAATAATGAATGTGAACATATTTCTAAAATGTCCCAATAAACTCAATAAAGGTAAAAAACAAACAAAAAAGACTTTATTTCCAAATAGTCTCATTCCAAGGTAAAGGAAAAAAGTAACACTTTAGTTATTGACTTTTAAAGATTAAAAGTTTATATGTCGCCAGAAATTTAGGTCAAGTGGTACAGAGCCTACTTTGGAAGCACAAGGGCCTGAGTTCCACTCCTGGTACTGCCAAAAAAAAGTTCATATATCTACAAGTTGGTTTTGGTTTTCAACTCTTGCTACTTTCATCTACACTAGAAATCTTAACTATCATAGTCTTTCAATTTGCTTGTCTCCAGTGAAATTTCCTTAAAGACTGTGCACTGTATGCTAAAAAATAATGATTATTTACAGCAGCTATATGAAAAAAATCTGTTAAAGGTCAAATTATTATAATCAGATACCAGTTCAATATAGTTGACACTAAATTCAGACAGAAAACAGAAAAATTGATACACACACATATGACTACAATTCATCAGGGGAAATAGCCTTTTTATTTACATAAGCCTCAAAACTATTTTCCTTATGAACACTGATACAGAATAAATACATAGGAACATGAATGTAA
Organism: Thryonomys swinderianus; assembly: GCA_004025085.1. Classification (NCBI taxonomy): domain Eukaryota; kingdom Metazoa; phylum Chordata; class Mammalia; order Rodentia; family Thryonomyidae; genus Thryonomys; species Thryonomys swinderianus. Next base: position 9,697 of record PVIC010012557.1, read on the forward strand.
ATGTTATTTGTATGTGAGGCTGTTGCTGTGTTGTCTGATATTTTAACAATAATTTATTACACATACATTATATGCTGGGTATCATGCTAGGACTGGGATCCAATTTTCTTGGAGAGCTGAAATCCCATGGAAAGAAACAGACTAAAGACACAACCACGGTACAGTGTAATACACCCAGGATAGTGCAGCAAAGCACATAGCAAGGGCATCTCACTGGGCCTCAGCAGAGACAGAATTTCGGGGCAAAGAATCCTTCATGTGACTGCCGCTGAGATGGCCAACAAGAGTGGGTGACATGCCGGAGAATAATGTGTGAGAAAGTCGGGAGGGCTGAGATAGAGAAAAGACTGATCAAAAGAAACTGAAAATTCTTGTCTCTGAGGTCTGTGCAAGAGGACAAGTACTTAGACTTTGTGGTGAGGAAAAACGCTCAAGTATGGGACTACAGAATACAAAGGGTTAATTTATAAAGATGATATTCAATGCTTAAGAAAACTATTTGGGTTTTGAGACTATATTAAGAAATTTGTAAAGTTATGGAAAATCCTTAGGTAAAGAGAAGTATGATCAGACTTCTCTTTTAGAAAGACCCTCCCATCAGGCCTAGGGAGAATGGATTGGAGAAGTCCAGCTTGACTGCAGAGGACTCAGGAAGGAGTGGGGAGCTACTGAAGTGATGGACAATTAAAGAGACGTTCGAGAGAAAGAGTGGACACTGGTAGATGTGGGTGAGATGGGAAGAACGGGGGCAAAAGGAAGGTTAAAGATTCTGTGTAGGATCTGGCTCAGATGCTGAGGGTGCACAGAACTGTTGATCAGGTCAGTGATTGATTATTAGGGAAGGGAAAGTCCAGAAGCGGTCACCCTTGGGAGTGTAAACACAGCTGCAGATATAAATCTTGGAGTCATCAGAGTCTACACAGTCAGTGAATCAACAGAGGATGATGAGAATGCCTGGGAAGGGGTTGGAAAGTTAGGAAAACAGGAGCATGGGTGGCGAGTCTGAGCAAGAGCAACAGCGACCGGCGAGATTGGAAGACAGCCCTGGAGGACCCAGGAAGCACTACCGATAACATGCATGGCTGCCGTCATTGTCCAGAGCGGGTGTGTAGACCCTCCATGGTCACACAGGTGATGGGCGTAGACTGTTCACACGTAGCTTCCTGTCTGCACAGATTACTTACACCCTAATATGTCCCTATCTGAGCACACGCAATAAAATAGATGTTGTGTTCCTCATTTTTTCAGGCCTTGGGCACGATTTCAACAAGACTGACACTGGAACTTACACACTAGGTATTCTTTTGCTTATTTTCTTGCTATTTTAGTTTTTAAAAACAATACCTCTTGAAGAGGTTCAGTCTGTAATAGCCATATTTCAGATGTCTGGAGTAGGTTTGGCAGTTCAAAGATATAAGATTCTTTGGAAATCAGTTCTTAGAAAATAAAATGTTGGTGGTTTAAGAAAATAATTCAGGAACAGATGGATCAGATTTTCTTTTCTTCCACACACATGAATTTGAATATGAAGTGGTTGACCAAATGCATTTGCAGTTATCTAAATATAACCATGAATACTGAACTGAAAAAAATGCTGAATTATCTATTCTCTTGCTTTCCCAACATTTGGAATTTTATTAATCTTTTTTTTTCCTCTTGTGAATCATTGTTTGAAGTTGCATATATACTATTAAGGTTAAAGTTCTGAAATAAATACTATTGTTTAAGTTTTGTCAAGGGTTACTTATTGTAGCAAATGCTCCAGAAACCCAGCTTTGAGTTCATTCCTAGTCCTAGTCAATGAGGCTAGAAAGGCTGATTCACCTCTAGCTGCTTCTCCTGCCTCCTTTTAAACTCGTGCCTCCAGCTGCCTCGATTCTTCCTGTGACTTGGTTTTCTTACTGCTTCATCATGCTCGTCTTTCCCTTCAAGCCTCTCTCTAAAGCTAGTGAGATCTGAACACAGCATTCCAGGTCAAGGGGTAAGAAACTGTGGTTTTGTTCTCATAGCCAAAGACCATACGCTTCTATTTACTGCATCTAATCTCATATTTATGCATCTTTCCCCTTTCTTCCTAGGACATTTGTTGGCTGCGGAGTTAATGCTCCTGGGACCTTGAAATTCACTGGAACCAGAAACCCCTCGGTGAGATCATCCAGTTGATCAGCTCTACCCTGGCACTGTATGTGCTTCATGGCACAGTTCAGCCTTCATTTCATAGCAGAAACCTCGATAAAGAATCTTTTTCTTCCCTGTTTTTTTTTTTTTTTTTTTTTTGCTTTTTGGAGACAGGGTCTCGCTTTGTAGTTTAGGCTGGCCCTGAGCTCACTATGTAGCCCAGGCAAGCAGCCGCGAACTCAGCAATCCTCCTGTCCCTGCCTCCCGAGTGCTGGGATGACAGGCGTGAGCCACCACGTCCGGCACTGTGGTATGCGGTGTTGACTGTTGGTGGGCGTGTCTCCACGCCCAGCATTATATGTGGTTACCAGGGATCGAACTCAGGTCCTTGCGCTTGCGAGGCAGGCGCCAGAACCACTGAGCTAACCCTCTGGCCCCTCTTCCCTGTTTTACTAAATCTTACTTTCTGGGATTATAACCCAGATAAACTATTTCTATCAACATTCTTTTCTCAGGTCCTGCATTCTAGAGAATATAAACCAAGTCACATACATTTCACATTTGATTGGGATAGGGAGCATTATATATCTGAGTTTGATCGAATAAGTATTATCATTCCTCTATTTCCAGGGAGATTTCAGAAAATTTGTAGAGAAAAGGAAGTAGACTTTCTTTTTTACTATGACAAATGGTTTTTCATGAATGTGTACATAACCCAAATATCACAACTGAATGTGAATAAACTGTGCTAACTTTAGGATATGCTACCAGATTAGTAGAAGGAAGAGAATATGCTTCATATTTGTGGAAAAGCATCACTGACTTAGACTGCTACAAATATACAAAATGATTGTATGTGTATGTGTCATATTGGAGATACAAACACATATGAAATAATCATAGACCATATCACAGGAATGCACATGAATACATTATAAATTAAAGTCTAAGCACTTTAAAGCTTCCAAAGACAGAATAAATGTCATTAGATGTCAGTTGGATAAAGGAGTGAATGTCACACAATTTTGGGCCTGGCAGAATGAGGGGCAACTGTATTAACAGATTAAAAAAAAAGAATATAATACATGAACAATCCGGTCCACTTATGACAATATTTTTACCTTTTTTAAACTGTTTACTACATTATCTTGGCCTGTACCAAATATGGCTACAGCTGGGACAATTTTCAATTAAAGAAGAGCTTGGTAAAAATTTGTATAGAACATTGGTGATTGACATTGTATTTTTAGAAATTTTAGGGATCCTTAGCTGTTGCACTATTTAAATATTGCCCCTGTACTGCAAAGATTGAAAAATAATGTCTGAAACTCCACACTTGGTATGAGATTGAAGAGCCCAAGTAGGGAAATGGTGAAATTCCTAGCAGGGTACTGGCTTTGGTAGTGCCATTTGTAGATCACCTCGAGAACACTTTCAACCTAAATTATAATGAAATAACCCAAATATGATGAAATAACACCAACATGAGGAAAGAATCTTAGACAGGCTAGGGACTCCCTTGTATTTATAGTCCTAAGGAAATATTTATCCTTCATAGGAACAATAGGAAAGTAGGTCAGTACTTGTGTATAGAAAGGAGTCAATTTTTCAACATTATGAACAAAAGAAAACACACTTAGAATTCCGTAGGAAACTAAAAACATCTTTAAAAAAGAAACTCAAAGAATTGTTTCTGCCTGTCTTAACAAACTGTTCTTCAGGATCAGATTATACAGTTGTAGTTAAAGGGAGTAAATTAAGAACTTTGAAGGCGATCTGTTGTAAAATGAAACCCTTTGACAGTTGTTTTCTGCTCTCGGCTAAATTCCACCGACCAGGAGCCTTTGACCACATCCTTGTAACCTTTGTCAGTCGCTGACCTTGACAGGCTGATTCTAGAGCTCAGCGCTGCATTCCAGGGAGGGTGCACGAAAGCTGTTAGTGATACTGCTCGGTCAGATGCTTTATGGGTTCAATGCTCCCAATGTGTCTCTCCTTTAAATCTTAAGGTGTGATTCACCCAAACTTGTTTCTTCGTGTAATTCAGCCTTAAAAGACTGGGTCTTACTTCCCTGATATATTTAATCTTGAAGAGTTTTAATCTATTCAGCTCCTTGGGATAATTTTGACTTGGCTCCCGTTCAATGACTACATATATGCAACATATAATAACACAGGAAAAATATGTTACACGATCATATACACAATTATCAGTTGTATATATGTTTTTCTATTTTGAGGGCATTAGCAAGATTTCACTTGGTAAAAAAAAAAAATCTAAAAAAGGAGGCAAATGAGAAGACAGAAGAGCAAACCAACAACCCAGTTTACTGCCAAGTTATATTTTTCCACTGGTTCACAGGTAGAGATACTGAACATTTGAGTTGTCTGAATGTATCATAATCCAAGCCCATTTTGTGACCTAAAGTCATTTTATTTAAAAATATTTGCCAACTGTTTTGTTGATGTAAATGGTTTCAGTAGTCTCTTGGTCATTTAGTATAGAAGTCAACATTTTAGATAACTTCAATTGTTTAAGACTTAACTAGATTTTGCTTAAATTATGGTCAAATTAACAATGCACAGCCTCTGAGCTACAATGCTTTCATATAAATATTAAGATTTCTACAGCCTCTGACACTTACTTTACTTATATATTTAAATGTTGATATCATTACTGTTTGATTAAAATCACTAGTCTTTCATTATTTTGTGATATACCTTTCTGGCCCTGGCAACAAGGCCCTTTTAATCATTTTTTATTTTTCTGTATTTTTTATCATTGAACTCAGCTTCAAATTCCCTTTAATAATGTTCACTGTATATATTCATTTGTAGAAGAATTGTCCTTGAAGAAAAATGAGGAAGGAAAGTATAACTGGAAGATGTTTTTGAAGATTTATGTTTACTTGGTTTTAAGCCAGAATTATGCATCTTAAAAGCAGGTGGGCATGCTTTTCCTGTGGCATCATGGACGAGAGCTGTGTATGTTTCATGGTATTTTATTTTTAAGCCTCAGTTTGTTCTGGTATATTTGTTCTGGTATCTCTCTAATACATTTCTTACAAATCCACACCCCTTTGCAATTCTTGTGTTGTTTTATGTTTCTTTTTTCATCTTTGTGTTGTTTCTGAAAAAATGAATGCATAAGACTTTATTTTATTAAAACATGCTGGTTTAACAGGATGAGATAAAAATATAGGCATCAAGGTGAGTTTATTTTAAAAATGCAATTTATAAATGATCAGTACTTATGTAGGACTCACTTCATAAAATAGAGCTCTATTTACATTTATGGAGAAGGATTTTTTTTTTTTTTAAGACAGGGTCTCACTTTGTAGTTCAGGCTGGCCCTGAGCTCACTATGTAGCCCAGGCAAGGCTCAGCAATACTCCTGTTGCTGTCTTCTGAGTGCTGGGATTACAGGCATGAGCCACCACGCCTGGCACTGTGGTATGTGGTATTGATGGCTGGTGGGAATGAGTCACCACACCCAGCATTGTATGTGGTTACCAGGATCAAACTCAGGACCTTGCGCTTGCAAGGCAGGCACCAGAATCACTGAGCTAAATCTCCGGCCCCAAGAAGGAATGTTTTTAAAACATTTCTTTGCTAATATACAGTACTATCTATGCCAAATACTTAGTTTCTTATAATTATTACATTAACTTTGTTCTCAGCCAATTTAGAATTACAAAATATTGAGAATAGGGTTCATAGAGGTAATCTAGAGACAACATTCTGGAATTTTTTTTTTTTTTTTTGAGACAGGGTCTCACTTTGTAGTTCTGGCTGGCCCTCAGCTTACTATGTAGCCCAGGCAAGCCGCTGCGAACTCAGCAATCCTCCTGGCTCTGCCTCCTGAGTGCTGAGATGACAGGCGTGAGCCACCTCGCCCAGCACTGTGGTATGTGGTATTGATTGCTGGTGGGCGTGAGTCACCACACCCAGCATTGTATGTGGTTACTGGTATCAAACTCAGAGTTTTGAGCTTGCGAGGCAGGCGCTGGAAACACTGAGCTAAATCTCTAGCCCTGGAGATTGTATTTTAGTTAATTATTTCTATTATTTAAAAACTAAAAGTTAGACTTTTAGAGAAGTAGAGTTAAGCATGACTCTGCATGCATAATAATGTCACATTTAAATGTGTGTGAATTTTAAATATACTTATGGAAATGAGTAGTAAATAGCAATGATCCAGTAACTACTTCTAAGAAATATTTCCTTTGTAGTAGGACACTGCTAAGCATTTTAGCACATTTTATCCTATTCAACCTTTTCAGCAACATTCCTATGTAGTTATCCTTCTCTTCATTTTACAAGAAAGGAAAGAAGCAAATAAAAGAGTGAAAGGTGAAATCAGAAACTGAAACCAGTCTGAGCAGATCCAGTGAACCTTCACAAAGAGGACCTGAGCTACAGAGACCACAAAAGAGGAAAGGGGGCACTTCGTGTTCTCAAGGGAATTCAAAGACACCTTAGATTCCAACCTTCTAACTGTGGCTCTTGAACAGACTTGTTTCAGAGTCTGTTTTCCCATCCACTGCTTAGTTACCATCCTAGTATGTGAATAAGCCAAAAGAAGAGAAAAATGTTTAGAAGCTCAAATGAATGAATGTGGTGTGGGTCTCTATAGTAAAATCATGCCGGGATTAGTCTGAAATGAATTAAGCTTTTTCCTCTCCCCTGGCATATTTATAATTGGCAGCAAGAATGCTAAGATGTAGTCTTTGTAGAAAAAAACTCATATATATAAAACCCCACAACAATTTTTTTACTATTAAGCCATTTACATGACTAATCAGAAGCTTAGTCTTTGAAAAATAATAAATAGAACAGTTACCAAGAACTGAAGAAATATCACTTAAAAATTATTTTACTTAGGCATTGAAATGTAAAGCCTGGCTTCATATAATATTGCATTATTCTCTCCTTCACACATGCAGTAATCTTTCTCTGCAAATCAGGCAGTTTTCACAGTGCTGGGGATAGAAGAAGCCATGTGCTGTTCTGATGAAAAGCCCAGACTTAAGTCAAACCACTGAGCTCTGCAACATGTGGACAGAAGCCTACAGTTACCCTTCCTTCCTCTACAGTGAATTTACTGACCAACTTCTAGGAGCCATACACTAAGCTAAATACTGCGATACAAATCAAAATAAGATGCCATCATTTATCTTAATAAGAGACAGAACAACAACAATTATACCATATCGAGATAACTTGCATGTTGTTTATAGCAGTTTGTGATAGCTCAATCTTGGAAACAGTGTAAATGCCCATCAACCAGCAAGTGGATAAAAAAAGGTATGGGTTTTTAAAAATATAAAATGGAGTATTACTCAGCCATAAAGAATGATAAATCAGAGACATTTAAAGCCAAATGGATATACCTTGAAACCATATTAAGTGAAATAAATAAGACATAGATATGTAAAACCCATATCATTTCTCTAGTGTGAGAAACTGAAGGTATGAGGTCCAGAATGTATGATAGCTATTGTGAAATAATAAGAAAAAGTTCAAAAGGGAAGGGGTACTGGGTGGAGGCAGGGAAAAGCAAAAATGGGAAAGAAAATATTTGATGATTAAAAGGAGAAAAGGAAACAAATCTTATGTATACAGGGGGTGGTTGAAAGGAAGGCAGGAGAATGAGACAAAACGAATCAAAATATAGGCCGGAGATTTAGCTCAGTGGTTCTAGTGCCTGCCTAGGAAGTGCAAGGTCCCTGGTTCAATCTCTAGTAACCACATACAATAATACTGGGCATGGTAGCTCATGCCTACCAGCAATCAGTACCACATACCACAAAGGCCAGGCTTGGTGGCTCAAGCCTCTAATCCCAGCACTCGGGAGGCAGAGGCAGGGGGATTGCTGAGTTTGAGGCTTGCCTGAGCTACATAGTGAACTCAGGGCCAGCCTGAACTACAAAGTGAGACTCTGACTCAAAAAAAAAAAAAAAAGAATCAAGATATCTCACGTGATGTACAGGTATAAACTCTCAGTGATGAATGTGATCACAATGCATTCCTAAAATGTACAAATAAACTCAATTTGTTAAAAGAAAGTATATGAGAAGATTTAATCCAATAAACCTTCATTGCACCCCTAATAGGTGCCATGTTAAGTGGCATGAATGTTTGTCAACTTTGGTGAGCTGGCTTTTCAGGATCTTTACCAACAAAAGCCTGATAACATTTGAAGAATTACATTTTTTTCTTTAGATATGATCTACTTTAGTCCCATGGCTATTCCCAAGTCTGTGACTTTCTTGTAACTTTCCTAAATTGGACAGAATTGGTTTCTATTGCTGATGATTAAGTATGCTAAAACACACAGTGAGCACTCATATCTGGCTGCTCAGGAAAGCACAGTTTATCTGCGAGGCAGTAATTTCAATGTCATATGCTAAATGCTTCCTCTCTTAACACACTCTGCTCCCTCTCTGCTTTGCAGCCATACTGCCCTTCTTTCGGTCCTTCAGAAACATTCTCTTCCCCACCATAAAACTTCCCCCAGCATATTTCCCTCTAAAGAGAGTCAAAACGTTCTCTTTGACTTTGCAGAGTGGTTGTATCTGCCTTGTTATGCACTCTAATGGCAACTTTTAATTCCCCTGTACAGCTTATGTCATGATGATCATAAAAGAAGCATTTGTATATGATTTATTTGACATTTGTTCTTCCCCAAAGAAATGCTCTACACAAGAAGAGATTTGGCCTATTTCTCAAATACCACAATTCCCTAGACATAGCAGGCACTTAAAAATATTTCAATGGGTAGATTAATAAATGTGTGTGCCCATAGGATCAAAGGGCACCTGTAGGGATATACATTCTAGGAAGGAGTTATGAAAGGCCTCCTTATCCTAAATTCTAAATTTTCATCTTGGCTAAGGAATAGACTTAGCCTCTGGAAGACCAGAAGACCTTCCAGGAAGAGAGAATAGCATGAATAATAGAACTTATTTATAAAATACTGTGATGTGTCCTAGTACGTAAAAGCAGTTCATAATGATTTAAGCAGACATGAAAAAGAGCAAACCACTGGGAGCCCTTAATGTCATATGAATGAGCCTGGATCTTTCCCTGAATGTCTAGTAGAATTTCTGAAGATTTTTTAAAAATACAGGTGTGATACGGTCAGATGTGTCAAAGTTAGTGAAGATAACTGTAAAACATGGTGCAGAAGCCTTGAGTTACACAGTGGTGGCATGAAGATACTTGATACTCTTGAGAACCATGTTGGGGATAAATTTGGCAGTAATTGAGAACTGGTTGGATGTTGAAGAATAAATGACAAGGAGTAGACTGCAGGGAGAGCGAGGAGATGATAGGTTCCCTCTTAACCATGTCCAGCTTGACAGGCCTCTGGGGTGCTCACAAAAAGGTCCAGATGATTTTTAAGCACAGAGACCCAAAGGTCAACTGCTATTTTCAGCTGTGAACTCTGAGTTGTTCGGCATCGGTAAATGATTGTCAGTTTTCAACTGTTAAGACTAGATAAAATCAAGAGTGTGAACAGAGGTTGAAGGCATAGGCCCTGGATCAAGTGTTTATGTGGCAGGAAAATTAGGAGCCGAGTGAAGAGGTCTGGTAAAGGAAGGAAAGCAAGAGGAGCAAAAAGGTTGGCCTAACTAAAAATGCTAAGTAGTGCAGGAAGATCAAGAGCTTGAAAATAATCACTAAATTTAGAAACTATTAAATAATTGATAACTTTTTAAAAACCACGTGGAGTAAGTGGCTGCAGGGATAAAGATTGCAGCGAGCTAAGAAGAAGTAAGAGATAAAGAATCCACGGCAGCTCTCTCAAGAAGGTGCTTCCTGAGAGGCCCGAGATTAGGTAAGGCCCAGCGAACTCAATGCAAGTTTTGTTTTAAAACAGGAAGCGGTTGACAACTCCAAGAGAGCGTTAATATTTACTATGTGTCGAATCCACTTGTTACTATCCCTGCCAACCGGATCCTCACAATAGGTGATACGATTACCAACGACGGAACAGGTGAGAAAACGGAACCAAGGGCTGCATAGATCTGGCCCAACCCAGGCGAGTGTCAGGACCTAGAGCCTGATCCTGAACACAGGCAGTCTCACTCTGAGCCCACACAGCTCTGTGGGATGGAGGCACTGAACAGAGTGCCTGGTGGGAGTGCTGGGAGCCAGATTGTTCTAGGCCACTAGACTGCACCAGGGAACAAACCTAACCAAGACTTCCCTGACGCACATTTTTTAACCCCTAGCAATGGACATATAAACAACAGACACAATGAATGGGTTAATTGCATGTTATGCTAGATTCTAATATGTGTTATGGTAAAAAAAATAAAACAAAAGAGAACCAGTAAAGCAGGTTAATGGATTTGTGAATAGGGTGCTTTGGTCAGGTCTCCCTGAGAGATTGTCTGCCACTGGAGCAAGGGCTTGAGAGAGGTAGAGAAGCTGATCATAGACCATCTGGCAAGACAGACAACAGAAGTTGTTCATGTCAATTACTTTTCTCATTCTGAGCTGAAATACCCAATACCCCAATTTAAAGAAGGAAAGATATACTGTAGTTCAGTTTGTAGAAATTTGAGTCCATAGTTAGCTGGCTCCGTGGCAGTGTGGGATGGCAGGAAAGAAAGTTTATTTCAGGGCGAAGGCAGCAAAAAGCAAGTGACAAGCAACAAGCAATGGACCACAGCAGCCCTCTTTCTCTCCTCATGTTTTATCCAGGGTACCCACCCTCAGGGCAGAGAGCATTCATGCCCTTAATCCTAGTATCCTGCCATGAGTCAATGCATCACTGATCCCAGACCATAAACCCTACATCCAGCCATTTCCAAAAAACCCACCTCAGACTGCATGAGACTTTGGGAGGATATCTAGATGCAAGCCACAACAGTTCAGCTCTTATTAAAACCTGTATAACTCTTCATTAGATGGGACTAGCTCAGTTGAAAGGGGTGGCCGTTTGGAGTATTGCATGCACCAGGAATGTCTTCAGATTTATTGACTATGCACTACTCACTGTAGCCAGAAATTCCAAGTGCAAAGAATAATTTTTCTTCTGCCAAGGCAAATATAAATATGTCAACCTTCAGTGAGTTTTCAGACAAAGGGATTGAAATTTAAACCCCTTCCAACAAGCTCTTATGTTTGGGGCATGTAATAGTCACTTTTCCATCACTGGGATAAAATGTCCAACACCTAAGAGTTGAAGGAGAGGTTAATTTTGGCTCACAGTTTCAGAAAGTTCAGTCCACAGACTAGTTTGCACCAAGGCAGAAAATGATGGCCAGAGAGGCATGAAGGTGTTCACTTCAGGGCTACCAGAAGCAGAGAGAGGGAGGATTTTGGAACAAGAATAACCCCTTCAGGTCACACCGCTGTCGACCCACCTCCTCCTACCAAGTGCCATCTCCTAACGATGAGTGGAGGTATGAACCCACCAATGACTAATCCACTGCTAGTATAGAACCTCTAGGGTTTGGTCACCTTCCAGAAGCTCAACCCCAAACACATGAGACTTGGAGTGACATTTTAGATCTAAACCATAACAGGCTATGAGGTGGAGTGCAAATAAAATAAAATACAACACAATTATTTTATCAAACAATCTTTTCAAATTAAAACCAATTTTTTTTTTGAGACAGGGTCTTCCTTTGTACTTCAGGCTGGCTCTGAGCTCACTATGTAGCCCAGCAAGCCTCGAACTCAGCAATCCTCCTGCCTCTGCCTCCCGAGTGCTGGGATGACAGGCATGAGCCACCACGCCCAGCTAAAACCAATTTTTTCGAGCAAACTTCTCATATTTAGTTTAATGGTAGCTTTTCTCATGGCAATTCATAAAATAAAGTTTCTGGGAGAATGTTTTAGCAGATCTTGATAAGAGGAAAAAATGTACATGATCAAAGAGCTTTATCAGTGTTTATAGTACAATGACACTAAAATACGATTACTTAACAAAAAGGTAAGGAAAAGCCCAACCATAGTACAAATTATTGCTCAATAAGTACACAAGCTTTTATTTTCATCATTAATATATTGCTTAATTCTTTTTAAAGATGTCTGAAAAACTGGAGGTAGTAGCACACACCTGTAATACCAGCACTCAGGCTAATGCAGGAAAATTACAAGTTTGAACCCAGTTTAGTGATACAGTGATTCAGTGAGACCCTGTCTCAGGATTAAAATTTCCAAATGGGGACCGGTGATTTAGCTCAGGGGTTCTGGCACCTGCCTTGCAAGCACAAGGTCCTGAGTTCAATCCCCGGTAACCACATACAATGCTGGGCGTGGAGACTCACGCCCACCAGCATCAATACCACATACCACAGTGCCGGGTGTGGTGGCTCACGCCTGTCACCCCAGCACTCGGGAGGCAGAGAGACAGGAGGATTGCCGAGTTCAAGGCTTGCCTGGGCTCCATAGAGAGCTCAGGGCCTGAACTGCAAAGTGAGAACCTGTCTCAAAAAATTAAAAAAAAAAAATTCCAAATGGGCTGGGAAGGTAGCGTGTTTTCTTGTCCATTTGCAAAATTGAGGACTGGATGTCATTATGGCTGCTTTTACACAATCCTAGGATGTACAGTCGGGGAAGAATAGAGGAGGAGGCTTCCGTTGGTCTTGGCTTTGGTATTTCTTCAACTACCATTCAATACCCTGCATTAGCGTTCACTCCACCTACTAGTAATATATTTTATTCATAAAGGAGATGCATTTATCCTTCCCATTAAATATTAAAGCCTTGATGTGGTTGTCTCTATGGTTTTTCAAGCTTCTAATGAAATTCTGGCATTCCATGATAGTAGACGATAGCTCCTACATTTTGGAGTTTTATCCTCCCTCCAACATTTGTGCCAATTTTTCCTTAATAAGAAGTCTCTCCACAATGTGTGTTTCAAATAAAAATTCAGAAGATTCTTTTTCACCATTTCTTATGGTAGGGATGAAGCAGGAACAACTAGCCATTCTGCTTAGTACAAAATCATCTCTATGTTTCTTTACTGCTATTTGTCACAATATTTTACCTTCCTGCTTATTTTAGTGCGGCAAGCTTTTATCATATTACTTTCCTGATACTTTTATTATTTTTAAAATTGTGGGAAGAACTGGTGAGGGAGAATCTGTAATACAGTTTTATTAAATTGTTTTTAGCCAGACTTCTAAGTTTTATTTTCCTTATCTCTGATTGCCCCACAGAATCCAGCACTGTGATTAGCCTATGCTCCTTAAATGTCTTTTGAATTTTTTTTGGAAATACAAATTTACTTGAGTGTGAAGATAATATTAACTGAAAACTTTCCATCAATTTGTTTGCTACAACATGTGGAGGAGATTGCTTTAATTCATTTGATTAATTTAAATAATGTAAATTAGTTAAACACTGATATTCTATTCAACACATTTTAAATGAACACAATTTTAAACGAGGCTGAAGGAAGTATCAATCAGTAAGTTATTCTCTAACAAACTACTTCATAGCTTGTTTTGCCTTCTTACTCTGATGTAAGGTTTCTCAACTGTGCCTTTTCTTAGTGCTATTTCTGACTGTTTCACTTATACATGATAGACTGTAGATCACTTATGTTGAGCAGATGAGAATCCCTGATAACAAAGTGATTGTCCATTTGTCCAATTAAACTCCCTTGTTGAGGGAAAGGTGTAATTATCTGCTTTATATTTCTCCGAGGCTATCATCTACCTCCATATGTGATGTTCTTTTTCCCTAATTATCTCACTTCTTTAGAGTATTTCTTACTTTGAGGAGCAATTTTTTTTTTTTTTTGAGACGGGGTCTTGCTTTGTAGTTCAGGCTGGCCCTCAGCTCACTATGTAGTCCAGGTAAGCCT
>PVIC010012557.1:23747-39590 GCA_004025085.1 Thryonomys swinderianus
AACTCAGGACCTTGTGCTTGCAAGGCAGGCGCCAGAACCACTGAGCTAACCCTCTGGCCCTTGAGGAGCAATTTTTTTTTTTTTTTGCTTTTTGAGACAGGGTCTCGCTTTGTAGTTCAGGCTGGCCCTGAGCTCACTATGGTGCCCAGGCAAGCCGCCGCGAACTCAGCAATCCTCCTGTCCCTGCCTCCCGAGTGCTGCAGCATTGTAGTATGCGGTGTTGATTGTTGGTGGGCGTGTCTTCACACCCAGCATTATATGTGGTTACCGGGGATTGAACTCAAGACCTTGCGCTTGCGAGGCAGGTGCCGGAACCACTGAGCTAACCCTCCGGCCCAAGGAGGAGCAATTTTTAAAAGACAGAAAAGTGAGTAATTATCTTTCCTGCACTGGAGATGCTGAAAATCTTAAGAAAACTACAAACATTCATTCCACCGATAATATTTGATGACTTGAGCCCTATTAACAGATTCTTACACTTAGAAGAGATCTCCTAAGGGCCCACTACCTTCTCTTCACTAAACAATGAAGCACTGTTTTCTCCCATGTCTCTTAGAGTCAATTACCCAGATTCTACATGAGATACAGGAGATTCATTCCCACAAGAGCTCATCTTTTTCCATGATGGAAACTTTGCTTGTGATGCTTTAGATACACACTTTAGGATGTGTGTCCTTTTAGCTTCAACCTACATAGCTCTGCATAGAAATATATTCTTTGCTGATTGTACTATAAAGTATATGGACTTTTGAATTATAAAAGCTCCCATTAGCATCATTTGAGCGCTTTTGTTTTCTCTCTCCAGGTCTAATGCTGGTTTCTGTTGTGCCCTCTCTTCCCTAAACATTTGACTTCTGCCAGTTATAAAATTACAAGACTATACTGACTTTTTACAACAAAATACAGGTTGCCACTGCCAGAAGATTATCAAAAAAATCTATAATTCTATTATACCATAATACAGACGTACTCACGAAGAATGATTTATTTAAAATTCATTTGAAAACTAGTTCACGAGTTTTTGGATACGGTTTAAGTTCAGGTGCCAAAAATATCCCACAACATTTTAGAAGTTATAAAAACACAACATTACAAAATTCCCGTATGTAAAATTCTAAATTTAAGAAGTGTTTTATAAAACCCAGGTTTCTCAACAACTGAAGTTACTTTGCAGTGGAAATACTGTCAAGAAGCAGTGAGCAGCTCTCTGTAATATACAGAAAAATTTCTTTCATTCTATAAATCTACTTATTGAACTACATAAAGCATACATTCATAAAATAAGTCATGGGTAACAACAGAGAAATATTCCCTTGCCCTAAAATGATGAATAGAAAGAAAAGTGGATTAGTGCCAAAATATTTAAGAACCCATGCTAGTATGCACCAACAATGAGGTTCATCTAGGTCTCTCCCAGCAGAATTCCTTATCTTTCAAACAAAAATCATAAGAATAAATGATTTTCCTAACTCACAGCACCATCAGGAAGAGCATTAAAAAACCTACAGAAGGGCTGGAGACTTAGCTCAGTGGTTCTGGTGCCTGCCTCGCAAGCGCAAGCTCCTGTGTTCGATCCCCAGTAACCACATATAATGCTGGGTGTGGTGACTCACACCCACTAGCCATCAATACCACATACCACAGTGCCAGGAGTGGTGGCTCAAGCCTGTAATCCCAGCACTCGGGAGGCAGAGGCAGGAGGATTGCTGAGTTCCAGGCTTGCCTAGGCTACAAGGTAAGCTGAGGGCCAGCCTGAACTACAAAGTGAGACCCTGTCTCAAAAATAAATAAATAAATAAATAAATAAGATAAAAGAGAAACCTACACAAGAGCTTTTCATGTAAATACTAACTAAAGACTAGTAAAGTAAGAGAAGTGTAAAAAGTGGAAACCAGTCTAACTCATAGACTCAGAAGAACTGCATGACCCTGTGTGATCATTTCTAAGCTTTGGTAAAGTAATCTGAAAAACTGGTATAAAATTATTTTGTGTTATTGCTATGAGTTTAGTAAGTGTCAAATAAACTAGACATTGACATTGTGAGAAATAAATTATATGTAATTTCTTAAAGACTGAAAGGATGCAGAGTAGAGTGGGTAACTGCAGAGAAAGAGCTGAGCTGAGAGGATGTTGTCTGGGACACTCATTCTGAAGCAGTGTAAAGAAGAAATATTTGGGCATTGACAAAATCCACTTGTTGAGGGTAGGAGGACAAAAGGCCACTGGCCAACAGGAAGGCAGATGTGAAATCACAAAAGCCAGAAACAGAGAGAATGTCACAGAGGAGCTTGTCAGCATTCTCAAAAGACAGACAAACACAGAGCAGGGGCAAGTGCATTATTTGTGTCAAGTGAACTTAAAGAGAGGAAATGAGTGAAAGCCAAGTAAAAGTGCATTAAGTCCTAACGTAACGCAAGTATGAGGTGAGAGCCACCGTTGAAATGTTGAGTCACAAAAATGAAGAAAGAAACCAAGGTGGAAAGGATCACCCGAGGTCAGAGCTGATGTTTCTTTGCAAGATTCAGCCTCTACTCATATGAAGGGGCAGAAGACAGACAGACGGGAAAAGGAGCGGAGAGGAAATTGGATGGGACCAGGCCTAGGAACTCTTACGGAAACAGAGGAAAGTAGAAAAAGCATTCAAGAACAGGGAGAAATGGCACGTGGGCAACAGCTGTGATGTTTTTCTGAGACTGTCAGGAAGACAGATGAGAAATAGTGTTCAGAGAGGGAGCCCTTGGGGGACAACTTCTTCACATTTTTCCAAGAGTTGCCTTTTACACTTAGGCCCTTCATGGTCCAGAACCATCCTCACATGGTTCTCTGAGAGAAAAAGAGACAGAGAAGTACAGGTTGCATAGTCTTTCTCACTCTTTACCCTCCAATCCAGAATTCACGAACATGCCCAATATATTCTTTATAATTGAAGATATTGCCCTTATTATCCTTCTTTCCTCTGATTATATATAATGACAATATAGAAATGAAAACACACAGTCTGCTTGCCTCAGGTCTTTCCTACAAGAAATCACACTATAAACACATGCATTTTAAAAATTGTTTAGCAATAAGAAATATCAAATCAATACCACTTTAAATCCATACATAAGGCACTGTGACTCTTTACATCTTTCCTTAGACTGTCAGTAATCTCGTGGTCTAATCTGAAAACTACATGTCTCCATGTTCCAATGCTAAATGTAAAGCAAACAAAAAACTTGATTAAAGCTTGAAATGTTCATATTTGCAGTAAACTGGTTTCTTGAGCATCTTTTTCTTTTTTAATTTATCTGATGTTCTGCAGTTGCTGCTATAGGTAACTTTAAGGAGAACTTTACCAAATGAGTTTCCAAACTTGGCTTAAGTTCAGGGATTTCTGTTTAATACATTCATTTGACTTGGTAAACTTCTAGATCTGATTCCTAGAACTTCTTTAAATACTGTCCTATGGAACTAAAGACCATTTATAAAAATTCTAGGTTTAAGAGCACAGGGTTTGTGGGCAGACTGACCTGTCACTGTTCTTTATATTTCTGTACACCATATGCCAACAAGGACCACCTCTTGTGAGGGCTGTAACTCAACGGAAGGAGACACTTTATCATACTCCATAATAAACTTACCAGAAAATGTTTTGGGGCCCCTTCTGATGGGTTCAAACCAAAAGGGTTAGTTTTGCTCAAACCCCACAGTAAAACGGAATAATGCCTGGAAGTTCAAGGCTGCCAGTGTCCACAAACTGAAAAAACTATGCCTGCTGCTTCAAACAGCTCCAAAATGTAGCTGTGCCCAACAGGAAGTAAGTGTATATGTGATATTCCACCCAAAGGGTCCTGAAAATATGTGATGAGAGACAAACCACTTCCTATGGGGCTGGAGGGCTCACCCTAGCAGCTAATAGATACCACAGAAAGGAACTCCAAGAGTTATGATGAATGAGGCCATGTAGACATCCACCCATAGGCTGGCAAGACTAAAGAAATTGAGTCTGCACCTGTGATCATGTAAAATTTTACTTTTTAAAAGAATGTTTTTCTTTACTTTGTTCTTTTGTACCTTGAGTGCATATCAGCATTTTGTCACAGAATATAGTTATAATATCTCAGTGAAACGTGTCACACACTACATGCATGTGCTGTGGTACAAATTACATTTATATTTGTGACTAACTTCATTTTGCTACCACATCTGTTTTCCTTAACCAACTTTCTCAGCTCATAGCTGCCCAGAAAATCCATGCCTCGGGCAACCAAGCAGTTCGTTTTGCTCGGTGCTTTCTGATCAGTCTCAAGACTGAGCTTCACTTGATCACATCAAGCCCTAACTCACATGGCACCAAGAATTTCTACCCTGCAAGGCAAATTGAGAACCACCCATTCTGGGCTCCGTACAGTGGCCCCCATGTTCCTAAATTCTCATTCTGTGTTACCCTTCTGTTCTAGTTAAATTGACCAGAACAATCTAAACTTTGCACAGTCTACCACTCTGATTTCCTGTAAGCTATTCATGGGATGAAATTCTAACTCCTCCATAAACTTGACCCTGTAGCCATCAATTTGTGGAGACTTCTCACACCGCTGAACTCTGACAGCATTCAGTACTGCCATCATTCATTTAACAATGTCACCTCTTCTTACTGTAATTCCTCTCTAGTGCTTCTTATCACTACTAGCTATTTTAATTTCTTCCATTTGTTTCCATAGACTAATTTGCAAGCCCAATTTTCAGCTCCGTGAGATCTCCTTTATCCAAACATCCAGAACACAAACTGGACTAAGTAATTACACCATCAATACACTTGGTTTGGATTCATTTAAATCAGTAAAGCCAAGTACCATATCCCATAAAGTCATTTTGCCACATGACTCTATATTTTTTTCCTTAAATATTTAAGAAGACAGACTCACAAAGATAAAGTGTGAGGAAAATCAGTAAGAATGCCTATTGATTAGTCAGAATGGACATAAAAATATCACACAACTTGAACTATAACTCCAGTTATCACTGTGCTTTTTAAATGATATTAAATTAGGGTAAGAGTCATTCACCAATAAGTGGTACACTGATATTCAAAAGGAGATATTTTTCTCTTTGCTACTTATGTCTGAAAGCTTTTGTGTCCCCCATCTTTTTCAGCTTAACAAACAGATTGATTATTTCTATAAGAACAATGTGTTTTGTGGGAAAGGTCTATGAAATACATGGACATATATGAATGTATTTTGCCAAGACAGAACTGTCTATACAGTCTAGCTTATTTCTCATACTGCTGACAGGACACAAAGAAATTTCCATATCACAGATAAGAAAATAGTAATTTGTGACCCTTTGTACTTATTTGCTACAGTATGTTTTCCAGAGTGAAGGCTCTGTTTTCTTCACCACAGCATCTGACTAATTCTCTAAATGTTACGTTCTGAGTGCTAACACAGTGCAACTGCTGTGCTTCGTGAAGAGGAGAAAGACACAACTAATCGATGTAGAGGTTCTTGATCGATGAGTTCACTAAAGCTGACTCTAGAGTCATGGGATTTCACAGCTGGAAACAAGATCACCTTGCTGTTTTCTAAAAGCTCTTGTTTTTGTTTATATGCACATCTAAAGGTGTGTGAGAAAATCCTGAATAACGTATATGAAATTTAGAACATTCTTGTGATAATGATCTCGGCAATACAGAAAGGTTGCTTGATGATGATGCTTAAAAAGCTAATATAGGCTAGGCCAAAGAATAAAAATTAACATATCTTGATTTTATGTGTATATATGTATATGAGTTTCCAGCAATGTAATTTTCCTTAACCAGTGTATAAATTTATTGTAAATTGATAAAAAATAAATGAGTTACTAAATGCCCTATAGATGTACATCCACTTGAAATGTCTGCCGTCAGTGGAAATTTATAAAACCTACCGGCCTCTCAAGAATTTGGCCAAGGGCCAGAGATATAGCTCAGTGGTTCCAGCACCTGCCTCGCAAGCACAAGGTCCTGAGTTCAATCCCGGTAACCACATACAATGCTGGGTGTGGAGACTCATGCCCACCAGCCATCAATACCACATACCACAGTGCCGGGCGTGGTGGCTCACGCCTGTCATCCCAGCACTCAGGAGGCAGAGCCAGGAGGATTGCTGAGTTCCAGGCTTGCTGGGCTACAGAGTGAGCTCAAGGCCAGCCTGAACCACAAAGCGAGACCCTGTCTCAAAAAAAAAAAAAAAAAAAAAAAAAGAATTTGGCCAAGCCTTTAGAGATGACTCACTCTCTTCCAAGATGGGTAAACTATACACTATCATGCATTTGTGATGACAAGGAAAGATTCCTTTTGGATCAGGGATGAAAGTGAGATTACAACTCTAGGTTTGTAATTGGAAATTTGGCTATGAATCACATAAACCTAAATTTTTAGGGCCTAGCCTATAAAATCGGCACAAATTTAAACAGATGTCTAACCATATTAAGTAGCTAACAGAGGGATGAGCACAACTGGCCATATAATCAGGAACACAGACTCTTCCAGTTATCAGAAAAAAGGCAAAATTAAGTGCATAATTTGACTCAGTGATGCCTATAGTTTATGAAACCTGTGATGCTAGCATTTTCCAGTCACAAAAGTAGGAATCAGTTTCTCTTTCAAATTTATACATAATTCTCTATAAAACAAAATGCCAGTTGCCTATTACATTTACAATGAAATTTAAGCAAAGGAAATTTTACTAGGCAATTACTGTGTCAGCAACTGTATTATTAGTAGTAGCAGCATTGTCATTATTGTTATTATTTTATCTAAACACCATTTAACATTCACAGAAGCCAGGTAGTACTGCATCATTTTCCAGATGAAGAAAACGTGTTTCAAGGAAATTATGCCAACTTTCCGCAAAAGCAGTGCTTTAACGATGAAGTAGTAACATGGAGAAGGAAAGCACACGTATTCTGTGCTAAACTCTATGCTCTGCCTAGCTTCAAAGTGACATCACTGCAAAAGGGCATTTCCTATTTTCTTTGACTGCAAACTGTTAAGAATTATAATAAAAAATATGACTTAAAAACAATGAGTGTAATTGTTAAACATCATAAACAAAGTGTCCTTGGAAGGCTTCGAACCTGCCCTCATTCGCTGTGAGCCTTCACCACGCTATACCAAGGCATATAGTAATGTGCTCACCTCACACTATGTGTAATTTTTTATAAGTATAAATTGAGTTGCAAAAAGATTGCTGGCATTATACCTATATATTTATGCAAAAGCACTGGTTTAGAAATATTTTTATATATACTTAATCTACTTAAAAATTTCAGGCCTTCTATTTTTTAATAAGTCCAAATAAAACTACAATATTTCTATAATGTCTCACGTACAGGGTGGGGTTTCAACTTCTTTATGCATTACTCATAGTGACACAAGACTTCACACACATGTCTGAACACTTCAGGCCTACAAGAGGAGACAGCTTAAAATGCAAGGCCACCATCAACGAAAGAACAGATCAGCTTGGAAAGATGTCTAGAAATTCTAAAGAAAACTTTTCCATCGATACACATGGCTCTGTTCATAGTTATAATCATGTTGCCCAGTGACATTTATGTGTTATCCTCAGAACCAGTGTGTGGCACATTCGAGTGTGTACCACTGTTAGGCTGAGAGTCTGCTATTTGCACTTTCTCATCTGGTCCTTATTTTGAGGCTAGAAAGGAAAAGGCAACTTTTCTTAGGAGTCTTCAGGGCTTCTAGTGAAGATCAAAGACTATATATTGGATCTCTTATAACCAAAGTTTCACTTACAGACACCATCAAGTCTATTTTATTTAATAAAGTCATAGACAATACTAATAGAAGTTAGTCCAAATTCCATTTTAGTGATTTTCAAATTGCTAGTTTTAAAATTTCAATTAATGATCTCTAGGGACACTTCCTGCCCTAATTGTTAAAACGTAACAAATATAATTAGATTGGCAGGATTTCCAGCCACAGCAAGAGAACAGTTTATTTCAACAGTCTAAGGTATTAACACTTTTCTTACCATTACTACTACTGGTGATAATACTGAGAGGCTATAAATGCCTCTCATTAACCTCATCTCCAAAAGCACTCAGTCCACCAGCTATTACTAGGTATTTTGCATGGGTACAAACTGAAGTTCAAAAACAGAGACTTAAAGTGACAAGACTAGCAAGCAACATTTAAATCTACGTCTTTTTGGTTTCAAAGTTTGCACCTTTGGATTATACCACACTATACTGTCAGAAAATATGAATACTTCAAAAAACTGGGATCACAGGAGATGAGAGTGAGAGAGCATGACAAAATGGACAATTGGACCTAGATTTAAAACATGAAAGTAACGGTATGAATAACACAGATACCATAAAACACATATATTTTTACAAGCTATAACAAAGGCTTTTGTTGTAGTTTGAGATAACTGGATCTTTCTGACTTAGAAATCTTCAAAACTCCTAAGACCCATCATTGGATAACATGTTCAACCAGATATGCTCACTTTGCTAAGATCTGAAAAACGAAGAAGAAGATGTAAAACTCATCAAAGAAGAATGAAAACGTTTGTTCCCGCTGAGCTTGCTAAGCGAATGGATATATTGAATTGAGGCCAAATAATTTAAATTCAGCTTTTCCTCGGGGCTGTAAGGAGATGCTAACTATGAGATCGGGATAACATCGGTGCCCCAGGCCAGCCAGCACCTTGTTAGTGACTCAGCATATCAAGAGGCAACATGACTAACTAACCTTCATTGTTTGCATTGTGACAAATACGTCTAATGATAATGCTTTTCATGACTAAGAGCAGTGATTGTTTCCAAGGTAGTTATACTGAGTCTCTACTAGACATATGGCCAACATTATCAAAGTAATAATTACCAGGTAAACATATCTTTTTTTTAATAAGTACATTGTGCTTGCTCTAAAAAGGTTCTAGCAAACTGAATTTTAATACCAGTGGCTCCATTACTGAGACACTGCTTCCAGGAATGTTATGAATATTTCATGTGGAATTAGGACCAGCACTGATTTATCCACCTGATCTCGAGTCATGTGCCTTCCTCCCTCTATGCATCTTTATCAACTACCAGAGGGCTAATTTTAGAATAAAATCTGAGCACATGTGCCTTCTTTTGTGGCTCCTGAACTGCCCTCCTTAAAAGTGTTTACAGTGTGCCCCCCAGCGTGGCACCCATGAACGACTAGCTTTGCCTGACGCCTCACAGGGCTTCCTCATACTGAGGTCCTTTCCTCCCTCCCTTGGTCCTGTCATTCCTTTATCGTGCTTCTGGGGCACCAGCCCTACTTCGCATCTGTCTTGAAGAGTCGTCCTCTCCTTCCAGGTTTCAGCATAGACTTTCCTCCCCTATGTCAGCCCTGACCGGGCTGTGCACCACCATGTACACTTCGCGGTAAAGCCTGCCCCTGGCCTTCTACCTGGCTTGTCACGTACTAGCCGGTGAAGGAACCCTGGGAGTGTCTCCCAGGCGCAGAGCGGTGAGGCATCTGAAAACGTGTCACTGCACAGCTTTGCACAACAGAGAATCAGAGCTAAGGGGCTTGAGAAGAAAAGAACTGTGAGACCCTGGAGGTGGCGTACTTTGGGGAGGGCCGTCTTAAAAAGAAATAAGCATCTTTTCCTAACTACAGCTGCCTGGTTGTAATCACCAAGCTTCAGAAGAGCTAGAATTCTCATCACTGGAAATAGTCACACAGAATTTGACGAAGCATGAGTTGAAATTTCTAGAGAAAGTAATCCTGCATAGAATTTAGATAAAAAGAGAACCAATACTTTGGCAGATAGCAATTTTACTATGTGCTCTTCCTTTGTAAGAAAAAAATCCTTTTCAAACAGAATCAATGAAAGCAGGTCTTAGTGGAAGGTAGGGTGGCTATTTTCTAATGGTTAATTGTACAATCCTAATGGTAATTTTTAGTTTCAGTTTTCTTTCTTTCCCTCTCCCTTCCCTTCCCTCCACTCACCTCTCTTTCTCTCTCTCCTTCTCGCACACATACACAAAAAACAGTTATAATTTAACAGAAATTAAAAACGTTTATTTAGATTTATTAGGCTAGAAATGCCATAAGACTGATTCACACCCACCCACGTATGGTATAATGTAAAAAATTTGGGGATTGACCCATTGCAGACCGCGCTCTGTGCTGAAAAACATTTCTGGGCATGACCATGTCTAAACATAAATGAAACAAAATGTACCTAAATATCTAAAAAGACAGGTATTTTAGTAAAATAGGAGAGTGGTGAGGATATTCTTAAGAGGAAAAAAATCCCATTCAAAGACTTAGGATGAAAATGGTTAAAAGACAAATAGCCAGACTGACGGGAGATGGGGGTCCAGGACCCACAGCAGAGGGGGGTAATTAGGTCTCACCCACGAGCCCTTCAGGCTAGGAAATGAGGCGTTGCTGCAGCAGTAAGTGAACACAGGGAACAGAAAACAGGAGTGGAGCTTGGAAAAGATGATGAAAGGGTACACAGACCAAGTCTCATATTGCAGAGGCCATTTCACAATGTTTAAAGTATTGACAAAATATGTGGCTGCTTCCTACGTCAGTGAGTCCTTTTCTCCATCTATGGAGCTTTCCAAAATGCCATCAACCTCACCACCCCGCCCACCACTGCCGTGGACAGTCCTCGCTGTTTGCTTAGTAATGAGAGAGAACACAGATTGGTCTCATCCCAACAGTTCAAGGCAGAATTCTTGTCTTGTTGCTATTGTTGTTTGTTTTCAAGCTACTGGCTCTTATATTATATTTCATCTGGCCATCACTCTTGGTGGTGTGAGTTGGTAAGTTTTTGAAGAAATATGAAGCACATATCACATAAAATAGTTTTAAATGTATGTTTTTCCTCTTATCAAATTATTAATGCCTTTTAGTGAGTAGATTATACTGTGTGCCATTTGGATCTGGAGGTTTAAGAGCATATAAATTAGTCTATGTTATGAAGTATATTTATAAACAACATCTTGAAAAGTCAAAAATGGGAGGACTGATGGCAGAGCTATAAGCAGCAACAAATCAACCTCTGCACGATCCTGAATCCAGGATCCTGAATCCAGACACTGGAGAAAACAACTTAGGGAAGAAAAGGGAGGGAAAGATGTGAAGGGAAACTTAGAGCCTACAGTGTAAATGAAGAGACAGACCACAGGGCATAAACAAGAACAGGCATCTGCACTTTCTCTGGCTCCTACCTTGTGGCATGAGAAAGGAAGATTGAAAAGTCTGTAACAGTTTGTCCTTTAGTTCTCTGAAATATCATTTCAGTGCATTGTCTTGGGCATATCCTTTCTTTCACTGAACATTTAACCAAGATTATTAATGAAAAGCAAAAATTCTATTAATTTACGTTGAACAAAGAAAATTTTGCTCATTATCATATCATAGTTATTAACAAATGTAAATTTAGTAATTTATTTGGAATAATATTTTAAGTTGTTTGTAGTGTTGTTTTATCTTGTATATTTTTCTTAAAGAATACGATTTGGAGGAGAAAACCTACTCTATTTCTTCCTTATTTTATGTCACAGTTCCAAATTTATTTCATATCTAAAGGAATTATTTTCTCATAGAGAGTTTGATGCTAATGCCTTTCATACTTTTCACTGAAGTGAAATGCAGAACTCTGGCTCTAATAACAAAGCCATTCTGAACTCTAACTTCAATATAGAAAAATTTAATTTTTAAGGGAAGATACTATCTTGACAGAAAGTATATTATAGTAAGTCTGGGAAAACATACCAAGACGAATGTCAAACTAAGTTAGTAATGAAGGAAGGGAGGCGGTCACTGCACTGAGATTGGTACATAGTATATGTGCCATAGCCCTCCAGTGATAGGCAGGTTAATAATTACCCCATGGTCGGGAAGACACAGGACACACAGCCTTATCTGGCTTAGTGAACATAATACTGCAGCTGAAATGTTGCTAAGTGGGACTTTAGGTACACAACACGTGTGCGCACACACACACACACATTCACACTGAATTGTAAATATACATTGGAGCCAGAGTCAGTTACTTCTGTGGTTTCCTCCTATATGAAAATGAGGAAAAGAATCCAAGTGGGGTACAAGATCCGCTTAAAATGATTTCTCTCATGATCATCAGATCCTACATTAAGGAGAATTAATAGATAGAATATAATAAGTATAATAAAATGTTCTCATCAGTATTTATCTAACCAAATAGTTAAATAGAAGGAAAGCATAGGGTCATTTGGTAGGACAGTTATTGGCGGATGATACTGACCCCTTAAACCCTGTGTTAGCTTCTCTTTTATACCTTGTAAATGATCACATGTTCAGTTTGCTAGCGTCTCCATTTTAGACACTTTAGAATCTGAAAGAAATAATTTAAAGACATTAAAAGAATAGACTTGGCCATTAAAGTTTTTCCAGGCTTTAAATCGTCCTCTAAAACTCTAGAAGTCCTAAAATCACCATGAAGCAATCTTGACTACGCACTGGCAGTCACTGCCTGTCGTCCTTAACCCAAGGCACTTCTGCACTCAAACAACAAAACAACCACATCAAGTCCTTACCAATAAAACTCATTCTTGCAAAGAGGATCTCAGTGTGTTGCACTTCAAAGGCCATTTTAAATCACGCTCGTAAGTATTTAAGCAGGATCTCTTGATGATCCCGTGGGTTACACATCTGCTGTGGGCTCTCTCAGAAGGTGGGGGCTGGAACTAGAATGAGCCTCATGGAAGAATCAGCTTAGCCCTCATGGTCCATCGCAGTCATCTGCCCTCCCCAGATCCTCAGAGTCACATTCTGCAGCTCTGTTATCCAGATGAGACTTAACCAAGGTCTCAAATATCAGAAGGGCTTTGTGGCAAAATCTTCTCTCTCGCTATCTACGTTAAAAAATGTTAACTCTACAATGCATGACAAGATGACAGGAAGGCATGGAGAACTGAATGGAGCAAGTGTGCTAATGCATCCAGCCACTTGTTACTTTTACTGGTCTAAGCCCTCCCAGCCGGAGTGGTACATGGAAGTTTCTGGAAGGAAGGGAATTTGATCTGAGTCTGGTAGGATAAGATGGGAAGGGAAAGTAACATTTCAATCTATACATAAATCAATCCACTGGGGGCCAACTAGAAGCCAAAGGTAAACTCTTAGCTTTCTAATGTTTAAGTAACAATAATAATTTCAAAAGAAAATTTATGTGTGCAGACAGAGAGATGAATAAATAAGCAGAGTCCTATTTTAAGAAAAGAATAAAGAAAGAGATATTTTTTTGATTGCCTGATTTTCCTTGGGAACATTTTTTGCTTATAGAGTAAAATGTGTAGTTTAACTTTAAAGTCTATCTTCTAAAATAGTAGAACTTCAATGAAAACTGCAAACAAGGTTCTATTATGATGAAGGTAGATATACAGCCTGGGTTATCATACTAAACAGAATCCCACAAGGCCAAGCTACAATGAGGAATTTGCTTGTATTTATTTCCATGAGGATGATAGTAATAAAGTAGTAAGTAAATGTACAATGTTACATATTTCCAGAAAAAGAAACAGTATTAATACAGCTATATGTAAATTCCAGATGTTCTTACTGTTTAGTTCCTTTGACCCCGAGCAGCTTTCATATAACCACTCTATAAAGTGAAGGCTAACTTATTCCACAGTTATTGAAAAAAATACAAGACGAATAGGTCTGCAAACTGTACAACTATGGAAAATAAAAGACACTACTATGAACTCTGTTAAACTTCTAGGCTTTACTCCACTTTGAGGTATTTTTTTGCCTTTTATGTCTTAAGTGTTCTTCAAAATATATTTTGAGTATGTTCCTTCCTTTGAAATTGTCTACATAAAGAAGACAGTCGATTTGCCTTGATTCCATAGTGACTATGACTAAGACCCAGACTGAAACATTTGCAGCTCTCTCCAGGCCCCTGAGCACAGGGGTCTTTGCTAGCTGGGGAAGCAGGGCCTCTGGAGGATTCACCAAGGAAAATTGCCTGGGACAGAACTGGAGATGAACCATTTTAGTTCTGTCATTTATGCAGCTCAGATTCATTGGAATGCATTGGCAAGTGGTGCTCTGGCATTATTTTGTGACTATCTTTTAATCATTAGGGCAAGTGGACAGTGATTGGAACTTGGGGTGCTGGATGACTGCTCCCTACAGTTCTGTCGGGAAGCAAATCTGCCTGAGTCTGTTACTAGCTGATCCAAAATTCTTTTCACATCTTCAATGACTCTTCAACAGGAAGTTTTATGTAGCCACTGAACAAACGTACTGCATCCCGCTTTGTGAGGCAAAAATTAAAAATGAAAAGAGTGGTGATAATAACCACAGTTTAACATAATTTTATTTCTTTTTTTTTTGGCCTTATTCAAGTCTCAGTTTTAGTGAGTTGTCAACAATTTATACCATATTTGATAGACTGCAGAGGAAACTGCTGGCCCACATAAAAGAAGAAATAAAAAGGATGCATAGGTGATGATACTGTACAAGCCTGGCCTTATGTACCATGGTTCGTCTCTTGCTTATGGTTATTCTGCAAGGCAGGTAAAGCAAGGACAGGCTGTTTGGGGCTGGTAGTTTTGATCTCTAGTTTTCAAGGGTGATTATTTTCCAGTTAGTTTGTATTTTCAGAGAAACACAAGTACTACTCATTTGCCCCCTCAAATAATAGTTGTCATTTCCCAAGCACCCACTTTGTATGCTGCACTTTATATACATTATAACCTAATCCTTAAAAAGGCCCACAGTCAGTTATTCTGTACTGAAGTGGAACAGATTTGATATTTTTGTCATATACTATTATATATGTATCTCTTGCCATGTGCATTGATTTCACCATCAAAATTCAGTATCAGATTATAAATATGGCTAATCTAAGTTTCTCCTTGAGGCTGGAAATTGGAGTTTATCTATTTTATCTGGAAAATCAGAAATATTGTGGCTCAGTCACGGGAGGTGTCAAAAAGTTTGACAATTGAATTTGAGGATTTTGAAAACATTTTAATATAATAGTTTATGGACATTTAACAACTGTTAGATTGTTTGAAACAGATAGTACAAATTTAGCTTTGAAGCCATCCTTAAAAGCTGGAAGCCAGAAGCTTGAAGTCAGAAAAGTCATACAGGGCCAGAGATTTAGCTCAGTGGTTCCGCTGCCTGCCTAACAAGTGCAAGGTCCCTGGTTCAATCCTGGTAACCACATAAAATGATATGATATTGGGAGTGGTGACTCATGCCCACCAGCAGCCAGTACCACACCCCACAATGCTGGGCATATGGCTCACGCCTGTAATCCTAGCACTCGGGAGACAGAGGCAGGAGGATTGCTGAAATTGAGGCTTGCCTGGGCTCCATAGTGAGCTCAGGGCCAGCCTGAACTACAAGCGAGACCCTGTCTCAAAAAAAAAAAAAAAAGTCATACAAATGCTTTGTTGCATAGTGAGGGAAATAACTAAGTCCTCTTATGCTTTGGCCATTACCATGGTTTTGGCAGTTCAGATTTGTATTATATGATTGCTTTCTAGTCCATCTGAAGTCAGCATTCTTTGCTTTCTAGATCACACATTCCTAGAGAATTGAGGGGTAAGGACTCAATAAAGATTTGCCACCCTGAGTGCACCATATAAACCAACAATTCGTTTTAAGAGGGGAAGGTGGGAAGAGGGAATTGGAATAATATAACTAGAAAAGAGGTCAGATTAGTCAAGGAAAGTTTTTAAGATTTCCAGTGAGTCTGGTGGTGCAATTTAAATAAGAGAAATTAGGAGAAAAGATGGAGAATAGTTTATGCCAATGAGTCAGCCTGGCTGATGCCTCAAGAATCGGCATAGGACACCCGC
>PVIC010012558.1:0-39444 GCA_004025085.1 Thryonomys swinderianus
CTTTGCGTACTACAGATGGTCATGTGCGTAAGGGTCATCGTTAAGGGATAGAGAGATTAAGCACAGGGAAGTGAGCTCCCAAGGTGTTAGAAGGCCAGCCGCTCAAAGAAGGTTCCGAGGGCCCTGTGACACCTGCAGGGCTGTGTACATAGAGCCTTGAATTCATCCTTCAACTATGAGCTGTATTCAGTTTCCCTGAGTGTAATTTCCCAGGCAGTTGCTTCACCCACTCATGTCTCATGAAATTTTACTTGTTATCTGCACTTTTCCCCACTGTTTCTTTGTTCCACACCCACTGGTTTAAATGTTGCTTCGAGACTCAGATAGATGAATTTCATTCCTGTCTTTGCCATGTTCTAGCTGTGAATCAGGTTAAGGAACTTATATTTCTTTTCTTTTTTTCTTTTTTTGCTTTTTGAGACAGGGTCTCACTTTGTAGTTCAGGCTGGCCCTGAGCTCACTATGGTGCCCAGGCAAGCCGCCGCGAACTCAGCAATCCTCCTGCCTCTGCCTCCCGAGTGCTGGGATGACAGGAGTGAGCCACCATGTCCGGCATTGTGGTATGCGGCGTTGATTGCTGGTGGGCATGAGTCTCCACGCCCAGCATTATATGTGGTCACCGGGGATCGAACTCAGGACCTTGCGCTTGCAAGGCAGGCGCCGGAACCACTGAGCTAACCCTCCAGCCCAAGAACTTATATTTCTTGTACTTCCAGTTCTTTGACTGTAAAAGAGAAAAGACATTGATGATGACTTAATTATAATGATGATTAAATTAATAAACATAGGTAGAGAATGGTGTGAAGTCTTAAACATATGACTGATGAAGCCTAATGTAAATACCTGTTCTTATTATTTAAACCTCTGTTTATTTTTAACTTGTTACATAAGCAATTTAGAAAATGTTGAAAACCAAGGAAAAAAACAATAATTTTTTAAATCCAATTACTTTTATCATTGTTGTACTTCTATTGATACTTTTAAAAATGTTTTTAATTCTGCTTTTATTACCTTATACTTTTCCATTGTATTTTATGCTATAAAATAGTTTTCTCATCAGTATTTTTAATGGCCACATGATAATTTTAGCACAATGGATTATTGTTTACTTAGTGGTTAGTCTATCAATAAATATTTAGGTGATTTCAATTTTTTTCTGTCAGTAGTATTTCTGCAATATCAGTATATTGCAGTTGTATGCCATTTACATATTGGATTGTTTCTTTGTAGTGTGCCTCTAGAAGTGGGCTCACTGAATAAAGGACCAGAAACTTATCATGGCTCTTAACACACGTTGTAAACCATTTTACTAAAAGGACTATTTCAATATGCAACATCACCACAACAGATCATTTTGAGAAAGTATTTTTAATAAGCAAAGAATTTTTAAAATTTCTTAAGAATTGGAAACAATGAAATACCAAGGGCACTATGGCTTTAAATAGTAGACATTGCACTTATCCTTATGGTTGTATTTCTCATTTTTCTTTATGTTTTATGTTCACCTTGTCTGTTGTGACAGAAACTATTGGTTGGGTCGCTATGTTCTCTCCCTTTTTTTTTTTTTTCTTCGAGACAGGGTCTCGCTTTGTAGTTCAGGCTGGCTCTGAGCTCACTATGGTGCCCAGGCAGGCTGCCGCGAACTCAGCAATCTTCCTGTCTCTGCCTCTCGAGTGCTGGGATGACAGGCGTGAGCCACCACGTCCGGCATTGTAGTATGCGGTGTTAATGGTTGGTGGGCGTGAGTCTCCATGCCCAGCATTCTATGTGGTGACTGGGGATCGAACTCAGGACCTTGCGCTTGCGAGGCAGGCGCCGGAACCACTGAGCTAACCCTCCGGCCCTGTTCTCTCCTCTTTTACTCACTGGTAGTTAAGTTTCTGACTTGTAGGCTGGTGAGCTTCGATACGAACTACTTCGGGCCTCCTCTGCACCTACGTAAGGCTCAGTGAATATATTTCGGTGAATAGCATGTGTATTAGTTGCCTATTGCTGTGTAATATGATTTTAGCAATAGATGCTTAACAAAATTTATTTATTCTGTATGTATTTATCATGAATCTCGATCCAAGTTAACCGAGTTCTCTGCTTTAACACTGCACATAGACCTCCAATCAAGGTGCCAGTTGGGGCTGACTCTTACCTGTCTTGCTGGAAGGAATACATTTTCAAGATCACATACACGTTGGCAGTATTCCGTTCCTTGTGGATGGCCAGGCTGAGGGCATTACGTCTTTTCTGTCTGTTGATATGAAGCAACTTTCAGTTCCTTGTCACTTGACCTGTCATATGTTAAGCTTATTTCTTCAATGCCAGTGGGGAAGACTGTCACTCAGAGAAAGCTCATGAGACAAAGTCATATTCTTACATAATGATCATAGAAGCCACATCCCATCACCTCTATTAGAGACACACTACTGGTCTTGGCCACATTCAGGTGAAGGGGAGCACAGAAGGACGTGAGAAGCAAACATAGGGGTATATGGTGTCTATCTTAGGGTTCACCCACTGTAAAACATATGCAAAAGTTACACGTTCAGCTTCTGCAACTTGTCCTTCAAAAGTCAGTGAGTGCCTTTTTCTTCACTTGCTGACGTATACATTTGGTGCCTGCAAATCCAGTGACATTTTTATCATGCAGTGGTAACCTCATGTCAAGGACGGCAGAATAACAAAATAGAGCCTGGGACTCCTGTAATACTTGGACTACCCATTATTGTCATTTGGGATTTTCCACCCCTTGAAACTAAGCTTCATTCTAATGGAGAGACTATCGTGCTAGTTTCAGTCACTCTATATTTTTATAAAATCATTTGAGATTCTATTATGCACTATATATATATATATATATATATTAGATAGTATGAGTTTTTATATTAAAGTTTTTGAACCTGATATTATATTTATTACTTCTTTTGTTCACGACATTTTTCTAGATATAGTCACTATAATTTTCCAATAGCCTAGTATATTACTTGGGGCTTTCTAGAGGAATAGTTCAATATGAAATACATGGACAATTACACAAAAAGATTTATTAGGTAGGCTTAAAGGATCAGAGGCAAATGAATCACTATGATTGTGGAGTAACAGGTTGAAGAATCCAAAATGACTGCCCGTGTACGAGACAGCTGGATGATCCCATAGTAGAAGTTGAAAGTCAGATGAAATTAAGCTTATTGTAGAGTCACTGGTATGTCTGCATTGCAAGGCTGAAAAACTGGAAACCAGTGTCCAAAGGGAAAGGTGAAGACTGGAGTTCTTCTAAGGAAAGAAAAAACACAACACTTCCTTCTTTCCTTTTTTAGTCTCTCTAAACTACAAACCTATTGGTTGGCACCACTGCTTCTTGTATGAGTCTCTCTTCACTGATTGGTGACCTACGTGTCAGTTATCTGCGCACACACACACCCAGAATTTACTAATCTGCTTGTCATTCTTACTCAAATAATATTACGGTGGACTCCTGAGTTATATTCCTACAGTATCCACAAAATGTGAAAAACTGAATTTCAGATATGGTCAAAAAAAATATCTACAAATGCCTATTTTTATAGTTTAAGCCCTAAACATGCAATGTCTCCCATAGTTATTTAATTTAATAAAATACTGCATTACTAAAAGAGAATACAGGGTATTTGGACTATGATATTTTTCTCTATAAAATAATAACAACCACACGCTCACTAGAACTATGTTTTGATTAGGGTATGTTTACAGATAAGTCAAAACATTGATTCAGTGGATTTGGGTGGGCACAGTGTTCTCATTTCTTGAGTTTATCACCATGGACTCAATCATTTACATATGCATCGAACATGGAGTGTTCACCTTGAAAGATTAAAGTCCAGGAGAGAAATGTATTTGATATGAGGTACAGGAAGGCTGGCGGTTTGACCGTAGGCACTTCAAAGGGAAATTTACCTGTGAGTTAACCACAGGCTGGAGTCTGGCCCTTCATTTTTCAGGTTCAAAAACAGAGAAAATTGGTTTTGTTGGCACACTGAGGAAGGATCACTTTATTGAACCTTCAGTCATACTAAGCAAGTTCACAAGAAATGGATGGATGTGTAAATCAAAATGCCATTTTGTTAATTTACAGTGACAAGTAAAATCAGAAAGGAAGTCAGACACACATTCGGTTTCGAGCACATTCTCTCCCTGTGGTGAAATTTAGGTGGGAAGTCAAATTACCGTCAGAAGTCAGCTGGGTGAGTCTGGGATCAGGGGTAGAAGAGGGAGCTGGCGGTGGGACTGGAATGCTAATGAAGCCAGATGCTCTGTTTTGCACCAAAGTTTGCATCTAGAGGGGCCAAGGACACCAAGTTCTGCAGGTAGTTTGCTGCTCCAGCACAGGGCCGGGTGTGGGTGATTCCCTCCTCCTCAGGGACCCTGCTTTGCCCCATGCTGGCACTGGATGTGTTTCTTCAGCTGGATCAATTCCACTGATTACTTACAGCCCAGTTTTTCCTCTTCCTTGGCTTTGCTTTCCTGCCTATCAAGAGAAGCCGGGAAATGGACACTTGTTCCCAGGTGACCCTAACCTAGCTTGGAGGTCAGCAGCGGCCATCATGTCCTGCTGAGGTTGGGCGGACCTCATGTGCTCGTGTGTGACTGGTGTGTAAACGCAGCGCCCCCCACGGCTTTGCTTGTCACCCCTCCAGCCAGGTCCAGCTGGGCAGAGGACACTAATGACTTAGTAAAGAGGGCAATCAATATCTTCATCTCGGAACAGGGACTCCTCTGCTCTGTAAACCACTTGCTACCTTAATTGATCCCAGAGTCAGCTGCCGCTGGATCTGAGTGGCTAAGAGGGCTGTTATGTCCTAGGATGACAGGCTCCTCCCTGGATCAGCACTCAGACACGGAGTCCGCGGTGCTCTGGATGTTAGATGGGGCCCTGGTGAGAAAGAAGCAACGTGTACAAGGTAACAAGCAGGTCTGCTTTGGCTTGTGGGGAAAGAAACATTCACCGAATTCACTGTGCCGGGTGCTCACTGTCCTCTCTTTCCGAATCATCTTTCCTTAGACACCTGCCTGTCAGACAGGATGACCCGTGTTAGCTTCCATGCTACTTAAAATACATTAATAGACAGCAACACTGAGAGCTTATCATATGGTAGACTCTGGTCTAAGGACTGTACAGATGAATTCATTTAATTTTCACAACTATGCTGTGAAGTTTGGCATTACCCTTTCCTTCATATTACAGATAAGGAAATGAAATAGTTTAACTTGTCTAAATTCACTACCTTATGCTAAATTGATAAGGTTAGCCTATCTGTTTCTATACCTAGTTGATAGTATTTGTCCCAAAGATGTCTCCATATCTTGTGAATTGGAATCTAACTCTATGGAAATAAAATGCAAACTAACATAAGAGTGCTGTACATTCTCAGCCAATCACAGCAGTCGAGTGTCAGCCAAACACAGGTGACCCAGTGATCACATGCTCATTATACTGAGCCCAGATAAGATAAATGCTGGGTGTATCATATCAGATTGTTTTAACGTTACTTCCTTTCCTCTCACTATAAATACAACCTGTATATGTCATGAGGTGCAGCGTGGGAAACCAACTTTAACGTGTGTGCAGGGGTGCACAAATGTAATTTCAGCATTCTGGGAGGCTGAGGCGGGAAGGTTGCAAATTTGAGTTGAGCCTGGACAAAATAGTGACTTAGCAAGATTTTGTTTCAGAATTTAAAAAAAGTTTTGGAGGGGATAGGTATATAGCTCAATACGAAGGCCCTGGGTTAAATTCCCAGTGCAACAACAGCAGCAGCAACAATAAAACAAGCAAACAACAATAACAAACCAACTTTAGTCTTAAATGCCTGGTTTTGGACACTTTTTGTTGCTGAAATAAACTATATTAAATTTCATTCATCTCAAATTTTCTTTTAACCCCAACGAATAGTAAAGCTATAATCTAGATTCTTCAGCTTGCCCCCTTTTCCATAAATAATGTTGAACAGAGCTCAAGGGTTTCTCAAAAATGTATCTCCTCATATTTTAGCTGAAAACACTAACCCTTACTACACGAGTTCCCAGAAATGTGCTTTAAAACTAGGATGTATTGACAAATACTGCATCCCGTTAGCCATGTAACATTATTTTAGTCATTTCTCTCTGAAACACAGCTTGTTTAAACTGAAGGAATTAGAATAGAAAATCTCCGAGTCCCTTTCCAACTATGACTTTGAGAACTGATCTCTATTACTCCTACTACAAGTATTTGGTGCCATTTTAATAATTTATAGACATTGCTTTGCCACGAAGAGACCATTGATCCAAGAAATAATTTTTGCTCGCTTTAAAATTTCCAGACATATCTAGGATCTACTCACATATTTATTAAGTTGTCCCTTGGTATTTTGTAAGACAGGCAGACAACACTGTCATCGCATCACGTAGATGAAGAAATGCACGCGTGGAGAGGCGTGGAGAGGCGACCGAAAACCACGGAGTTCACCGCGAGACCCTGCTTTGTTCCCCTTCATCTCTCCCCGGCGGGCGCTGTGAATGCATCTGCTCTTCTGCAGCAGCGAATTCCCAAGTAACAGACAACCGCAGCCCAGAGTGTACGTTCTAGGCAGCTGTCTGGCAGAGAAACAGTAAGACTGTGCCTGAAATAATGTAACTTTTCTAGCTACTCGTGTAAGAGGACAAATTGTCCTGAGGTGTTTTTATGGAACTGGGCAGCAACTGAATTTGTGTGTACAAGTGATGTTCGAATTGAGAGACGGATAGCTGAAGACGAACTTTCGATTGCTTTTTTTTTTTTTTTAAACCGCGTTAGAAATTCTCAGTGTTGAACAATGACTTAGGCTCAGGCACCCGGGAGACTGATGGAATGAAAGGCCGCTCGGACGACCCGGACCTCAACATGGCGCCGTTTGACACCTTTCTGCGTTAAGGTACAAAGCGGCTTACGTTTTGCAAAGAAGTCCATTTTGGCAGAAATGCAAACAAGTCAAGAACCAAATTCATCCTTTGATTAATTAGGATTTTAGGCAGTATCATCAATAAATTTTGCCAGCAAAGCTTTTCCAAAAATATACTCTGCACGCAGAGGGAGGAAGGAGCGCTAAACAGCTTAAGGTCACCCCAGGGTTTTATTCCCGGAGGCTCCGTTCTCTGGGAACCGCGTCTCTCCTTCAAGACTCAGATTTTCCAGTCTTGCAAAGGAATGTGGGGCTCCGCGGGCCGCTCCTCTGGGAGCCCAGAGTCCCGTACACACGCGCGCTCCGTTCACCAGCACGAGGGATCCTTCTGGGAGACGCGGGGCTGTCATCAGTGGTGGGAAAACAGGGTGAAGGGGCCCTGAGGACCGAACACCGTCAGAACCATGCTCGCTGGAGCCTGCGGGGTGCAGTCCGGACTTCTGGGGAAGCACAGGCGCGTCCGTCTGGCTCGGAGCCCCACATAGGCCCGCCCTTCGTCACGCGCTGGCCGGGCTCTCCTGCAAAGGCGCCTGTTCCTTAGAAACTGCCCTGTGGGGCAAGACATTAATGCCCAGGCATAGCAAAACTGGATATGCTTTAGTCTGTCCTCCCGCTTGAATTCTTATACTTCACTGATAGACTGTGAGCTCTTTGAATGCAGGGGATTTTGTTTTATATTTCTGTCTCCTCTTTTCTCCTCCTAGCGCCTCCTGACTATCCCTACACAAATTCACCTCGTTTCTTGAAGGGATCTCCAGTGGGATCTTAAATCATTTTCTGCGGTTTTCTTTTTACATGACTAATACCAACTAGAGAGAACTTTATGGCTTTTGCTGATGTTATGAATGAGTTTCTCCCTCACATTTTACCTTTTAATTGGTCACGTGTAATGTATAGAAAATTTGTTGCACTAATTAGATTTTTGCACAATGCTGCATAATAAGCACCTTAAACCAGTGGATTGCTATAATCACCCTGTGTCTCGATGGCCGTGGGTCAGACGAGACTGGCGCAGAAAGGCTGGCTCACCTGGGGGCTGCGAGTGGAGCTACGCCCACCTGGCTGGGGAAGTGCCTGCTCCGAGATATGTGCTTTGGGGTCCAGGCTGAGGACAAGAGTCCTTTGAGAGGAGCTACAGTGTTTTCCTGGGGAAGGTACAAGTACAAGAGACCACACAGAGGACCAGGTGGCCTTGGAGACGTGCGAGTTGAACTGTGTGCCCCCAAAAGGCATGCGGAGCTCCTCATCCCTGTCCACTTTCCACTGCTGGCCGCAGCTTACGTGCTGAGAGCACTTTTGCGGATATGCTCAAGCTAGGAGAAGGTGCTGCTGGGTCAGGGTGGACCCTAACACAGGGGCTGGGGTCTTCGCAAGATGGAGGAGCTGGAACACAGACATCCACGGAGAACGCCGGAGCGACGAAGGTAGAGCCGAAGTGTGTGGCCACAACCAGAAGCAGCAAGCACCAGCAGCAAGCAGAAGATGGGAGAGAACACGGGACCAATTCTCGCCCTGACCCAAAGAGGGACCAACCCTGCCCAAACCTAGGTTTTTGACTTTTGGTCTCCAAAGCTATGAGAGAATAAATTTCTTTTGTTTTAAGCCCCTAATTTGTAATTATATGCTAGTAGTCCTACCAAGTTAAAGCAAGGGCTAGGATCATCACTTCTGCACACATTCTGTGGGTCAACATGGGCCACACGGCCAAGCCTAAACTCGAGGTGTAGAAAGGTCACTCTGAATCGTTGTGTATGGGGAAGGGGCAGTTATGGAGAGTGGGAAATTGGGGATAGTGATTTAGTGTGGCCCAAAAAGATTCGGATCTGTATCCCGATGCACCTTTAGACAGGACAGTAGAATGTAATGACTAATAACACAGACCTCGTATTAAGAGAGATTTGATTTTCTAGCACTGTTAGCAGCATAATCTTTGGGAAATTATAAATCTCCAAGCACCAGTTCCTTTGTTTCTAAAACAAGAACAGTAACAGCACCTATTTTATAGGATTCTTATTAATATTATATGAATTAATATATGTGAAGTTTTTAATCTCATTTGTTGACATGTAGCAGAGTATAATAAGTATTAATCTATTTTCATTTTTAATGCTATAATTACAAAATAGCAAAAGGCTTGGGCATACAGGTGCATTTTTTTTTCTATTGGGATTTTAGAATAGTTCTGAGTGAGATGAAGACTATGAATATGTTAAAATTCAAATTTTATTTTGTGGAGCATAGCTTAAGTCATGCAAATGATCTGTTGGGTAGGAATAGGTAAAATACCAGGAAGGAAAAATAACCTATTTGCCTGAAGAACAGCCAGTTTGAGAAGACTGAAAACTAATTACAAAGGAGGATGAGATAAAGCTTCTGAGTACAGAGGAGAAAGGATGGAGAAATTCACCTGGGAAAACAGTGAGGAGGGAAATGGAAATGCCAGGCACAAGACGTGGGCCTTTGACTCTATTTGACAATACGCAGAGTCTTGGAATTGAGTGGCCATAACGTTAGAAGGTCATCTCAGGAGGTGACTGCCTAAACCTATATGATGAAACTCTGAATACTAGTAAAAGCACAGACAGCTCCCTCTCTTTTTAGTTTTTAATTAGTTTATGGAATATATTAACTACTCTGAAGTGATCATTACACACTATCTACGTGTACTGAATATGTTCTTTCAAAAAGAGTTAGCTTATGAGAAAATGTGGTGTTGTTCTGTGCACTGGAAATATTTACTTAGTGGAAGAGCCACAAAGCCAAGGAAATGAGAAAACTGGGGAAAGTGGTCAAAAAGAGATTCGAGACAGGCTTATCATTTGAGTCTTCTGTAAGTCACATGACTAGATGAGATGTTTTGGGTGTATTTGCTTTTAGCAGGTGCAAGACTTTGAAATAGACAATGGAGCATGTGGTGGGCGGAGACACGGACAGTCCTCACTGGCTCGACAGTGTTAAACATCATGTCTCAGGCCTCCGTAGAAGCAGACAAAGCATAAAAGGGAACTGGACAAAGTCTTATTTTTACAATGAGGAGTTTGTTGGGGGAATAAGTCAGGAGAAGCAATAACTAGAATTTGCTGAGTACTAACTATACACTAAGCATGCATCTAACATAATTATATGCTTTATCACATTTAACCTTTATGACAACCTCATGGAGTTGATATCTTTTAATCTTCACCTTATAGGAGAGACCAGCCAGGCAAATAAAATTGGCTAAGTCAATAGCTGGAAGCCACATAAAGGGAGGCAGGACTGTCTTTGGACACACACTTATCCCTAAGGAGTTATCCTGTTTCCACTGCCTGAAAGAAAGCAAGTCAGCACTTCTTTATGATCATGGAAAAAGTTTAGAAGAAACTGACACCAAGAGCCAAGTAGATGGTGATCACAGCCAGCCACTTGGTGCTGAAGGCCAGGACCCTTGGGCTCAAGTGGCCCATGATGTAGGACTAAGGAATGAACCAAAAATGACATAAGCAATCCATGCTTTTCCACGTTTGCAAGCACATCCACGACTCCATTCAAAGGATGACAATGCCTCTTGTTACATGCACTGACTTATTCACTCCCATTAACAGTTTTGTTCCTTAGAATTTTCAGCAGACTTCTCTATTACTTGCAATACCATTTCTTCTTTCCTCTACCCAGGGGATTTCTGCTTTTCCTTCAAGGCCCAGTGGCAACTCATCTTCTAAGGCTCTCCTTCCTTTCTGGATCAGGGCAGGGACATTGTCTTCCTGACCATATCTGAGGACTCTCGGCACTAGTACAGCGCCTGGCACAAGTAGGTATCAGAGTGTGATGAATAGCAACCCACACAAATATAAGTCCACATCTTAGTCACAGGAAAATGATCAAAATGAGATACAATGGAAGAATGCCATTGCTTATACTAATTGAAAAGCAAAAGTTAAAGACCTACACGGCCTATTTTCTTTTGAAGGAAAATTCATCTTGCTGTTTTATGCAGGTGGGTAGAAAATGCTCATAAAACAGTGTTTTCTGAGAATGGCAAACATTCCAGGAAATTTTCCGTGGAATTAATTCACTGTGCTTTTATTACCCAGCCCTCCACAGAGATGATTGGAAGGACAAAAGGTACAGATGAGAGAATGGCCCAAATATTACAGAGTAGAGTAGCTGAGCAGGAGCAGAGTAGCTGAGCAGGAGCAGAGTAGCTGAACAGTAGCAGAGTAGCTGAATAGGAGCAGAGTAGCTGAACAGAAATTTATAATTAAGGAGGATTTGTGTAAATCTCAACAGCGTCTTAAATGTTAATCTAAAGCAACTCCTCTGTGAGTAGATGAGGAAGTGTTTGTAAGTCATAGAAAAAATAAATTTAGTAATAGTTTAAGGGAAAATAGTATGCACTTGTAAATAATGATTTAGTCTATTGTCTTTAGTAAAGTCTTGCTGAAAAATGTTTCTCATTGATTTATCCTATTTACCTGTTTTCTGAGTTATTTGTGAAAATTCTTGTGTTAGCTGAAATACGTTGTTTATAATGAAACACTTCAAACTATTTTTCAAGCAAATGCTCCTTTGTTAGAGAACTATTCTCTTTGGAGGATAAGCCAATTAAATGTTGGCCTGTCGGTCAGAGTTTATAGACTAAAAGATGATGAAATCCCAATTTACAATTGCTTAGGTAGGAATAAATTAGAAATAAATTCAACAAATAAATCACGGTTATTTGTTAATTCATAACCTTGCTTAATCAACTAAAAAAAATAAGCCACATGTACCTGAAAATGTGGTTACATAGTTATGAATCTCATAATTCTTGTTCAGGATTTGAAAAGAGCAAACAGTAATCGTTCAGCCCACAGCAGAAGCATGGTGGCAAATGCAGCCTCCTCACAAGTCTAGCACTGTCCCTTCCCTTTGCAGGGGCCCCTGCACAACACTAGGAAGAAAAATACAGGTTAGAGATGAATTTTAAAATTGAAATTGTTTTTTTTTTTGAGAAAGGGTCCTATTGTGTAGTTCAGGATGGCCCCGAGCTCACTCTGTAGCCCAGGCAAGCCTCAAACTCAGCAATCTTCCTGCCTCTGCCTCCCGAGTGCTGGGATTATATGCATAAACTACCATGCCTGGCTCAGTATTGAAATTTTTTTTTTTGAGGCAGGGTCTCACTTTGTAGTTCAGGCTGGCCCTGAGCTCACTATGGAGCCCAGACAAACCTCGAACTCAGCAATCCTCCTGCCTCTGCCTCCTGAGTGCTGGGATTACAGGCATGAACCACCATGCCCCACACTGAAATATTTTTTAAAGATGATAAGAACTGCCATTGACTGAGTTCTTATTATGTACTACTTCCTTTCATTTCCAGAAAGACCCCAGGACATCAATATGATTAGGGCCAGGCCTATAGATAAAGAAACCACGAGTTGGAGAAAGAAATGCTCCAGAGTCTTAGGGATGTTTGGTGGCAGTTTCGAACCAGATGCCCAGCTGGGGTCTGGCATCCTCCTGCAACGTGAGCACCGCGTCATAGTCTAGCTTGCGTTTGAATTTCTCCTACAAAAATCTCACCAGCTGATTTGGGCCAAGCTTGACTATGCTCATAACAATTGAAGCTGTATTATATCAGAGATAGTGTGAAGTGTCTCTTCAATGATCCTCAATATATACAAAAACATATAGACAAAAATACCGTGAGGAAAGACATGTTGCCATAAATCGCCCTCAAAATCCTCCTCCTTGTTTAAAGACGCTTGTCCCACCCATCTCGCCACTTATTTGGGCCTTTCTGGAGTCCTCTTTTGTGAGTGCCCTGAGCTACACTGCGGTCGTTGCCTCGATGGCCTTGATTGATTTAAAATGTCCACTTTTCTGGTCATTTTGATTCCGGGGAGGAGCTAGAAGTCAAGCGGTGCCAGATCCAATGCATAACTTAGATGCAGACACATTGTAATGTTTTTATTGAACTGAAATTGCTGAAAACAGCTG
The DNA here is from genome assembly GCA_004025085.1 of Thryonomys swinderianus. Classification (NCBI taxonomy): domain Eukaryota; kingdom Metazoa; phylum Chordata; class Mammalia; order Rodentia; family Thryonomyidae; genus Thryonomys; species Thryonomys swinderianus. Next base: position 12,906 of record PVIC010012558.1, read on the forward strand.
ATCGATAAAGGGTGGGCAAAGAATGCAGTGAGTTGAAATTTAAAATTTTATTACCGTGAAATACATTGGCCTTCCTCCCCTCACTTCTAATACACTCGTCCTATTGTTCTTGGTAATGCAACCTTTACTGTAATAATTTTTAAATTATTTAAACATTTACCCCATCTTTTGATAATGTCTTGTATCTCTCCCCGCCTTGATAGCTGCTCATTATTCATGGCTACTTGTATGTATGGAATGAACTGATTTCCTGAGAACAGCTTATGGGTGTATCAAACTTTTATTAGTATAGAACTTGCGAGAATCTATCCAGCCGTGCAATTCTGCTCCATTAAAAGCATAACTATGACAGACAGAGAGATAAAAACGCCAAAAAGGACTGAGGAATCCAGCATCACTGCACGGCAGCCAGTGGCTTAGGCCTAGGACGCTGCCATGTCTCCTCTGTCCGAGGTCTGTGCTTGGTGCCGATGCACCTTTGTACGTGGCCTCTGATTTTCTGTCTCTTCTTGTCCACACCCTCCCCATCTCTCCTTAGGAAACCAGAGAGATATACATAACAATACTTTATTTGCTCAGCCACTGCTGAACCCCAGGACCTCGCAGTCTTTTAAGAATACTGCTGAGCCGGGTGTGGTGGCCCACCACACTCCCAGCACTCGGAAGGCAGAGGCAGGAGGATTGCTGAGTTCGAGGCTTGCCTGGGCTACACAGTGAGCTCAGGGCCAGCCTGATCTACAAAATGAGACCCTGTCTCAAAAAAAAAAAAAGAATACTTGCTGAATAAACGAACAAATCTGTGACTATAACATCTATTTTCAAGTCTATTTTTTTCTCCGGCTTGAGCCAACTCTCTGCAGAACAGTGGTTGTTGTAAGCCACACTGCAGTGAACAGCACGGGCCAGATGGGGAGGAGAAAACTCACCTGATATAGGGCAGAAGCTTCTCCCAGTGGGCAGCTGTTTATTTTTTAATCACTGAGAAACTGCGTCTGTGTTAGCTAATTCCCTCCGTTGTCTCTGTACGGCTGAGTGTGACGTCTTGGACTCTGATCCTACATTAGCCTTCTAGAGAGCCCCCAAATAATCAGAGCCACGCACAGATGGAGGGAGAATATGTCACTCCCCACTTTCCAGAAAACAGCTCATGAGCATCTGCATGGCTCTGCATTCTATAGTGTGATGGAAAAGACTTCCTCCCTAGAGATCACGTCTTTCATTCTGTAAAAATGCAGCATGTATAGTAGCAGGTGCAGAATTACAAACACAATTCCAGCTCTAGGGACGAGATGGCAGGTTTTTCTGGATTATAAACACACTTCTTTGCCTTTAGGATGATTTCAGGGATAAACATAGGCAGCAGGAAAAGGCCAGCACCTTGTGTCTGCATGGACATGGGCTTGTTTATGGGCCTTCGTTGGATGATCCTCTCCTTGTTTTGCGAATAAGAAGAGTTTGCCCAAACATCCTCTCAGGCAGCATGAGACATCTGCCATGAGCCAGCGATGCCAGTGTTGGCTGCAGGACTGGAAAAGTATCTCCACACTTCGAACAAATTCAGGAAAGTCTTGGAGCCAGCCTCCGTCACCTGAGCCGTGGGGAGACCGTTTACGCGTCAGTGTAAGGAGACAGGAGGTAACAGGAGGTGCCTGCGCTGGTAGCTGTGCACACATGCGCCAGTGGGATTTGCTTCCAGACCTTGCCTTCTTCAATGGGAAGAACTGCCAGAGGCAGAAAGTCATGGTATTCTCTCGTGATCTCAGTCATTTTATGTTGTACCCAAAGTGAATGACTGACTGACTGAATGAATAAATGGAAGCTCACTAAGCCTCCTGCCCGGGAAAGATCTACAAAGGGCACCGGGAGCTTGGTGAATCCAATGGAGTTTGTCAACTAAACCTGTACACTCCATTTTAGGGACTCGAGAAGCACACAGGTTCTCTTTCTTCCCACCAATGATTCTCAGCTCTCATCGTACAGGGACGATTTACTGAGGACTGTTACACAGACAGTCCTCCAGCTTTGTCCCCTTGGTGTGTTCCTGATGGCGCATCTGGGTTCGGGGTGAAGAAAAGGACCAAGGACTTCACAGTTCATTACACAGGTCCTGAAACATTCTGCCCACATCACCAACTTTCCTCTTCTCTGGCCCAGCTGTGCACCCCTAATTTCCAGTCCAATTTCTCCAGAGAACAGCATCTTCTCCTACTGCTCAGGGGGAGGGAGCGGAAAGCCTGGTTCCCTGGCTCTGCAGAGCGGGTGGTGCTGTTGGCGCAAGAGCTTGCCGAAGAGCCTTCCAAACACGCCAGTAATCCCGGCACTTGGGAGGCTGGTGCAAGAGGGACTGCCGTGGGTTCGAGGCCGGCCTGAACTACAGAGCAGGACCCGTCTTAAACACAGTTCCTTTGTCAACCCCTCTGCCAACTTTCTGATGAACTACTTCCCTTCTCAGAGAGAACTCAATCCCGTAGCTGCTCTGGGATCCCCTTCCCGTTATAGAAATACTTTAGATTCTGTTTTTTCCATCTTTCATCTTTATTCTTTTTGCCCCAGGGCTTACATTCCTTCAACCCCCCCCCCCCATATTTTTCTAAGTTGGGATCTAGAAGAGAAAGGAAGATAAACGTGTTTGATCATTTGCCCATGCAAAGCTCTAAGTCCAGGAAGAGGATTTCAACTTATGAAACAAAAATATAGCGTAAAAATTCAAAGCAAAAGAAAGTCAGCTTATAGCTGCTCCGGACAAGGGTGAGCACACGACTTCACAGCCACGGTCTTAGAAGACGATCTTCACAGCTTTGTGCAGCAGGAAAGCCGCAGCTTTCCCTCACGCCCAGCCCACCCGGCGTCGTCGGCAGCGCTGCTGGCTCAGAGTCCAGGACCAGGGAAGCAGAAGGTTTCCGAGAACCGGTCAATCGCTTTCCTCCTTCATGGTTCCTTCCAGGTGTGGTTCACTTTCTCCTTCCCGGCATGGGGTCTTTTCTTCTGCTTTTCCTTCCTGACAAATGCCAGAAGCATCCCCGTCCTTTACCACACCCCTGCCGGTGGTCAGCTTCCCCTTCCCTGCGGTCAGTATTGCTTTTTGCTTTACCTCAGGGCGGTACCCTTCAGCCATTCTGGAGTGAAGGAAGCCTATCTGGTTTGGTTCCTTGACAGCGTGGTAAATGGGAAGCAGGAAGTCAGACACGAACCCCAAGGGCCAAAGCAATGTCATGTGCGCCTTCCAGAGCTGGGCCCACAGGAGAGGCCCCACGCGGGGCTTTCGGTTCCCTGTTTAGTGTCCCCAAAACCAAAATGGAGTCTGGCAAAGGGTCGGTCAGATCTAAAGTAGCACATCTTGCACATGTTTTGTGGGACTTAGCATGTCTCCAACCCCCTCCTCTCTGTAAGCAGGAATCCAAGGACGGCTCAAACACACGTCCAGACTTCACCCGAAGGGATTACCAGAGCCGAGGCATTCGCTTTCGAACACCTTTCCAGGAGGTTTTAGTGAAGACGCGCACATCCTTTTAAAGAAGTGTCTCTAAAGTGGAGGGGGTCGCACTGTGTAACAATTCTTAAAGAGTGAAAAGCTCCGGAGCCCTGGGTGTGGGTCTTGGGTCCAGCTAAGAAGCTGCTCTTGTCGGTAGGGAAAGCGTGGCATGTGGTGTGTGGCATGTGGCATGTGGCATCCATGTCAGGGCAGTGAGAGCACAAGAGGGAGCCGTTTCTATCTGCATCAAGACAAGACCCTCAACTGAGACCGTGCGGGCAAAGCGGCCACTCTGCGCATCGGCCCAATGGGGGTGGAAGCGGACCACTGTGAGGCCTCTCTCATTGGGGACCCCGTGATTCCGAGGACTGGAGCAAGTGCGAAATGTGTCCTCGTTCCCGGAGCGACAGGACGGAGTCACAGAGGTGCCATCTGCGCTGAGGGGAGCTGAAAGGGAAACTCGCCCAGCTCGGAGGCCGGGACTGGTGGTCACATAAGGCCGCGAGCCCCGGAGATAAGGCACCTAGGGGTGTGTGGTCCTCCTCGGGCACGGGTGCCGGAAGGTCGGCGTCCAAGGGGCAGATCCCGGCCAGGAGGTGTCAGAGGAGGCTGATTTGCCGGCAGCCCCCAGGACAGCTGCAGGTGCTACTTGGGGTCTGCTGAGCTCACACGCGCTGCTGGGCCTTATTCCAACGGGTTACTCTAGGACATTTACACATCCTGCTGTATTATTTTCCAATACTTTACACAAAGGGTTCATATAGAGTTTCCCTGACATCTTTTACCATGTGGAAAAATAAGGGAAGAAAGGTGTTTAGGTTAATCTAAAGCTCTGGTTAACTATATGTTACTAAGAAAATGACACCACACAAATTTTTAAAATTCAAAGTATAACAAAATACACTAATCAAAACGAGCCAATAAAACCCTGATCCTGTTATCTTTCATGTTCTAGAAAATACTCGGTGCTCTGCATTTTCATCATAAAGCGCTTGGCACGCTGGCACTGGGAAACACCAGGCTCATCGGATCTGCGGTATGGACAAGTGTTATGAACGTAGAAGAGTGAAGTTCAGCGCAGTTTCCTACTCTGCACATCCTATGGGCCGTCGAGTGTGTACAGGTGGAGCTTGTTACAGTGAGAACTGGGGCCCCGTGAGAGGCAGAGCGGACGGCACCGGGAGTGCCAGCACAGCCCTTTGTGCTGAGCTCGCTGGCGTGTCAAGTGTCAGGTGCCAGGAGAGCTGACAGAGATGTGGGGAGAAGGTGAAGAGAAAGAGAGAGGTGTGAGACAGGGAGGGAGGACAGGAGTGAGGAAAAGAAGGAAGGAGAAAGACAGACAGACAGAGACACAGAGACAATGGGGGTGAAGCAAGTCGTATGTGGGGCTGGATACCTGATGGTGCTGTTTCTGGAGAAAAGGAAACACAAGGACAGAAATGTTGGTAAAAACCTGAAAGATCTTCTGCTGGGACATGAGGAACGGAATGGTTCACGTAACTGCTGGAGCTTTTTGATGAGCTCAACCCGGTTCACTTCATGTGGCTTTAAGTTCCCGCCACGTGGAAGGAGATGGCCCGCGCGGCTGCGCTTCCCGGGTGTCTTGCCACTGCCCAGGGAGGAAGCCAGCAGACTGAACAGTGCGGCTCCGGCCACTGCGACGGTGTCATCTGTTGTCAGGACCCAGGCCCGGCATGGGTTTGGGGAGTGCACACGCTCAGCCCAGGATCAGAATTCTGGCTGCAGAATGCGTTTGCTTCTGACTGATTCTCACCTTTGGCCAAGAATGACTGCACAACAATGCACAGTTGCTCTTATTTGCCTCGGAATTATTTTTCAGAGAGATCTGGGGAGAGCGTCTGTCCCTGAGGGAAGGCGGGGCTAGAAGGAAGCCAAGAGATCATGGTTCGGCTCAGCAGAGCACAGAGGTGATCTGGACGGGATGGCTGGTACGGGGCCGAGATCTCCAGGAAAAACGTGGGGAACATGGTAACTGCTTCTCTCACCGAGAACGGCTGAGCGTGTGTATTTCTCATTGCTGCACAGGAAGAAGGGGGCCCGGCAGCCACAGGCCAACGCGATGATCAGCAGGATGGAAGACTGGGTAGATGCGAACACTGGGGAGTGACAGAGGCTGACGAGGGACCGAGCAGATATCCAAAGCAAAGGTAAGGTTGAAATGCACAGGCCTGAGACTCCTGGATGTAAAAACTTGAAGTTTCAGAAAGGCCAATTTAAGAAAGTAGAAATAAAGTATGGGTTTTTTTTTTTTGTTTTTTTTTTTTTGGCTTTTTGAGACAGGGTCTCACTTTGTAGTTCAGGCTGGCCCTGAGCTCACTATGGTGCCCAGGCAAGCTGCCGCGAACTCAGCAATCCTCCTGTCCCTGCCTCCCAAGTGCTGGGATGACAGGCGTGAGCCACCAAGTCCGGCACTGTGGTACGCGGTGTTGATTGTTGGTGGGCATGTCTCCACGCCCAGCATTGTATGTGGTTACCGGGGATTGAACTCAGGTCCTTGTGCTTTCGAGGCAGGCGCCGGAACCACTGAGCTAACCCTCAGGTCCAAGTGTGGGTTTTTATAATGAAGAGTAAACTTAAAGTCTGTAGATGAGCTCGTTGAATAGCCTTAGAGATGGTACATGCCAACAATTACAAATACAATAAGGAAGGGAGTCGACAAATCCATTAGTATCACAGCAGACTCACTTCATCTACTTGTGTCCGTTGCTACGGGGAACTGGCTGTCTCAGAGTCCTGCCGTCTAACCGGCCTGGCTTCCTTCCCCTCCCGACAGGCCCTGCGGCCAGCTGGGTTGAGTAAGGCCACTTGACCCAAGAGCAGCCAACCGTACCCTGACTGTTATTTCCTTTCAGTCTGTTCAAGCTCGCGTGATGCGGCCAACCTCACTCCCTCAGATTCTAGTGTAGTGTCTTTATTGTGTTCGTCACTTTTCTTGTGGCAAGGATGAAACACCTCACACCTACAACTCACGGAGAGAGGTTTGTTTTGGTTCATGTTTCAGTCCGTAGTCAGTTGGCTCCAAAGAAGGAGCAGCCGGCAAAAGAGCGTAGTGGTGGAGGAACTGCTCACACGGTGACGGCCAGGAAGCAGGGTCAGCTGGGAAGGGAACGTGCTCCTCCAGTCGGGCCTTGTCTCTGAAAAGCAAGTCAAGTACAGTGCTCCCTGGGCCAGTCTTCTTCCAGAAGCCCCGTGTTCGAGCTCACTGGGCCCCTGGAGCATCTAGATTAAGTCCTAGGGCTGGAGATTTGGCTCAGTGGTTCCAGTGCCTGCCTTGCAAGGGCAAGGTCCTAAGTTTGATCCCCAGTAGGAGAAAAAAGATATAAATAATAACACTTATTCCTCAAGAATCCAAGGGAACTATCCTTCAATCATCCCATGACAAAGGTACGTGAGTAGAGCAGGGTTAGCACTCCTGCATCAGTCCTTCACACCATCCACCGGCTGCCGGGTCCTCTGCTAGTGCTTTCCACGTCATGTCACACTTAATTCTCACAACTCACAGGGGCAGCAACCTTTCTTAACTCTATTTTACAGGAGAAATTGAGTTGAGATGGACCAAAACCAGAGTGAGGTGACCACCCGTCTCTGACTCCCAGGAATGCCCTAGGCCAAGATCTATCGTGCTTCCTAATAGTGGACATTTTTTTGGTCAGATTTTGCCTGGATTGTGAGCCCTGGGACAACAGCTGTCATTCATCAGTGCATCTTCTCTTGGTAGCCTCAGTAGACCATGTATCAACGTGGCTGTAGATGGAATGTACGGTTGTCCATGGGCCTTTAGTCCCTTTCCTAGGGTACTTAACACTTCCCAAAGTGCCTCTCTCCCTCTGCCCTCAGGTCAGAGCAACCCCCAAGGGACAGACAAGTCCTCAGCGAACATGGGAGCCCCGGCCCAGATTCGGAAACCAAATGTCAGATCAGGAAGGTCAAAATAAACAGTGAATTTGCTGCGTGTCTCGGATCCGAACTAACAGCCCGCTCCATTTTCACTCTTGTTGCTAAGCAGCACTGACTCGGATTTTCAGAGTGTGCTGAAATTCTCAAAGTGATCACTTTTGGTGGGTTTCTCATTTTTAGCTTTGATGGAGGGTGAAACTGAAGCGGAGTCAAATTCTTCACTGAGATGCGCGTTCCCTTTCGCCACTATTTGGAGTGAGATGTGGAGAGTGGGGCAGGGGGTGTGGAACGGGGTACAGGAGGGGCCGTCGGCAGAGGAAGAGGAGCCTGGGGCATCCGCCAGGGCCTCGGCTCTGAGCCATCATTCTGGGTTTTCTCACTCTGCTTTGCCGGTTCTATTTTTCCTGAGTAACCATCGTAAGATTTGTTTGTTTTGATGTTTTGAATTTTCAAGGGATGTTCATATCTTCCACGAATTTGCACCTTACAGTGAGTGTATGAAGGCATAAGGCTATCCAGAAAGATGGCCTACAGCAGCTGCTGCAACACCCCGCTGAGTGTCCAGGGCCAGTGCGCGGCCCCCGAGGAAGCTCTCTTTCCTAGCACCGGTCCCACGGTGCTCGTCTCCCTGCACCGTGCCCCTCTCTGCCTGAGTCGCTTACCCATCGCCTCCCCTCCGCTTTCTGCCGCCCTCTGCCCTCATGTCCTCCGGGGATCTTCCCCGAACACTCCCTGCCCAAGGCCCGCCAACTCTGGTCCACTCGGACGGCCCCCCCTTTAAGGTAAACTGATTTGGATTACTAGATTATTTGCACATGATCCTGTCTGTCTCTACAGCAAGCGGGTACAGTGTACATAAATTTACCCACAGAGTCTTGGATGGGCCCAGGTCATTGTTAGACCCGGTTGGGGGCTAACAGCCTCCCTAGGGCTGTGACAAGGAAGTAAGTTAGCACAGGTCAAACGTAAACACCTGGGTCTACGTGCGTAACTAACCTCAAAGACCAGTCCCTGGTCTCTACCTTGTAGGTAAACCAGACTTGAAACTAAGATCTTGAATTTCATTGATGACTTCTGATAGAAGTATTATTTCTCATTCATATTTGGAGTGTGATTGATTTCTGGATATAGAGTTCAGGGAAGACTAGAAGGGTTATGGCAAAGGGGAAAGAAGAGACTTCGTATGAGTCCACGTTGAGCTGTGTCCACAGGTGAGTGTCACTACTTGGAGAAGTTTAGGGCTCAGGTGAAGTCTGATGAGCCCTAAAGTCTTCACAGGAGAATCCATGCTTATATTAAATAAAGCAAATTATTCAAATAGCTCAAGATCATAAGATGAAATCCTTCAGGAACCAGGTGAAAGGAAGTATCCTGTAATTTATTACATTTAGACTCTACTGTAAATAGCCACATTTTATAACTCTCAGTCCACTCGTGCAATCCTCCCTTCACTTATTCATACATTCAGTGATGTTTTTAGCATTTTCTCTGCATCAGGTGCCACTCAAATAATTGAATTAAAACTTTAGAAGATGGTATTCTTATTTAAAAGCAACTGCTGTTCTAGTCAGTTGCACTTACGTGATAAGCAGAAGATAGTATTTCCATTTTGCAAAAGAAGAAATAAAATATTCATGAAAGTGAATTTCTTATGTCATGTCTCAAATATACATAATAAGTCCTTACACAGTTGTGTGAATCTTCCCCTCTTCTCTCAGACTTTGACAATAATCCTCAAAGATTTATAATGTCATATAAATACCTCTGTTTTCTTTCCCTAGACATCGCACCTCAACCCAGAAAAATATCAAGGGCTCAAATTTGCCTCTGCACATTGGTAGAATTCAAGATTACAAGATCAAATTCTTTTGCTTCCCACAGTGGTATGGACAGCTTTCTAATGAATCCCAAGATTCATGTCATTTTCTATAAAGACAATGAACACTTTCTTTCTTTTTTTAATTGAATTCTTTATTGGTACAATTTATATACATCTCAAAATCACGTATAACATTGGGGAATTTGTACCACTATATGACACAAGTTAATTCTCATTTTCAAAGAACACTTTCTCAACGGCAGCAAAGCTAATCTTGGGGTCAGGAATAGTCCCAAAGAACCTGGAAGAAACGCAACTCTGGACTGCTAGGTACCTCACTGTAGACTGCATGAGACTAAATTTATTCTTTCGCTCATTTGCAGTTGGTGTGCTTATTTCATCCCATCCAGTTCCCTATTCTGACATAAACATCTATGACTGCTACAGAGAAACAAATGACATCGTATCCAACTTGATAATTATGTTCTGCTCTGTGAATGACAACCAGAGAGTTAACCTTTAAGAACAGAAACAACAAACTCCCAAAACTAAAAGAAACTAAAAAAAAAAAAAATTAAAAACCAAAAAACAACAATTAAAAATACTCAGACCCTCTGGAGGGAAAAGCTGGGCTGTCTTGTCAGAGAATGAGTGTTTTGGTTGGATTGACAAGTGGGTTGTGCCCTCTTCATTTCCTGAATATTGGCTCTAAGAAGCTTTGGCTGATTCCAGGCTGTATTTTCATCCCTTTAGGTGGAAGATGAGGAGGCCAAGGGTGGAAGGACTGTCTCTGCATTCATAGACGGTGACTTCTCACAGGTTTATGGAATGTGATAATTTAAAATGCTGGGCTCTTCACTGTTATTTCTTTGCCATCTTGAATTCATGTGAAAATGTTTTGGAAGGTTGCTGATGTTGCGTCGACGAACCCCATCAAGTGTTGCTCCTTTTGAGAAATAAATAGCTGGTTTACCTTTGCCTTGTTGCTGTTCATCTTTTCTGTTGGCGTTGTGTGGAGTTAGTAGGCAACATTTCTCTCCAGCTTCCCGGATGCAGACGTAGTCCACGGCCCATCCATTCTGGTTTAGAACGATCTGTTCTCTCGCTTGCTTTTGCAAGAGCCTCTTACTTGAGAATAGATGTACCTTTCAAAAATCTTACTTGTCTATTAGCTTTCTTCGAGTACAGTATGTTCTTTTCAGAAAATGCCAGTGCTGGAAGTAATGGGCACTCAGAACCACTGGCTGGTTGTGGGCCCTTCCCTGTGGCAAACTCTCCCTAAGTCATGGGTAGTAAGGGTATTCTACTCTTACAGAGGAGCCTACAGTAATTTGGTGCAGACTGTGAACAGTCTTCAGAGGTCGCTTAATCCACAGAGAACGGGTAATTTTTCAGAAGCAGGAGGCAATTCTAGTCCTATCTCTGATGTTTGCCCACACTGTAACTTTGAACAAGTTGCTTAAATTTTCTAAGTCTCCAGGTCTTCATTTGCAAGACGAGGACAATATTCATACTTAGCATTTAGAGCTGTTGTGAGAACTGAATGATCACAGCATGTAAAGTGTTTTTTCACAGGGTCTGGCAGGTAGCACACACTCGGTAATTGAGCTCCTGCTGTTCTCCCATAATGATTAGAGGAACGTGGAGGTCTTTTGGTGGGAAAGATTATTGGTTTAGGAGCCAGAAACCTGGGAGCCTGTATTTAGATCACCAGTCAGAAGGCAGCTTCCCCATCACTGATTTCATGTGTAATTTATTTTTCTTGAATGCTATTTAAATGGCAGGAGAGTCACACCATCCTCCTTTCTCACTAAGTTCAAGAAATAAAAACTGAAAGTCAAAGTTTGATGACAAGTGTTTCAATTTAACTGACGGAGTCCGCTGACATTAAGCTTTTCTAAAAGTGCTTGAGGCTGAGTTGGAGAAAAGCAAATAGGAACGTTTTTCTGAGAGAAAAAAAGTGTTCAGTGAGTCTAGAAGAGATTGGATCATCTTTCTCTTTCAAAAAGCTTTTTGTGAGGAGCTGCAGACGAGCCACAAAACAGCGAGGACCATCACCCTGGTGGGATGGTTTCTAAGAGCCCCGAGGCACTAGCAGGAGACCTGAATGGCAATCTCTACCTCTCTGGGGCAATTTCACAGAGAAAGATGAGAAATACAGTCACTTTTTATAGACTTTCAGCTTCTTATTGGTCTATATTGAATTCTCAACTTTTATGAAAAGTTTAGTGAAACATTTTAACTCTATGCGGATGATTTTTTTTGGTGGCATATCAATACATTCTTTATTTTCATCTAACTCATTGGTACTGTGTACAGCTGCTTCCAATTGTATTCTTCTATTTAGTATAGTCATGTGTATGTGGTTTTCATTCACTGGCACAGCTTATAGCAATGACAACTTTTCAGTTGTACAGTTTTCAACTTTTTTCCTTTATTTATGTCTTATGGAATTATAGAATGATAGCAGAAGAGGTTTTAGGTGCTATATTGTATCTAACAGGAACCAACTTTTACTGAGTTCTTACTGTGTGTCAGGCACATTTAAGCATGTAAGGTAATATATTTTTTTTATTTTTAAAAATTTTTTTTGAGACAGGGTCTTGCTTTGTAGTTCAGGCTGGCCCTGAGCTCACTATGTAGCCCAGGCAAGCCTGGAACTCAGCAATCCTCCTGTCTCTGCCTCCCGAGTGCTACGATTATAGGCGTGAGCCACCATACCTGGCGTTGTGGTATGGGTGTTGATTGCTGGTGGGCGTGAGTCACCACGCCCAGCACTGTATGTGGTACCAGGATCGAATTCAGGACCTTGCATTTGCGAGGCAGGTGCCAGAACCACTGAGCTAAATCTCCAGCCCTTTATTTTATTTTATTTTTTTGAGATAGGGTCTCGCTTTGTAGTTCAGGCTGTGCCTGAGCTTACTATGTAGCTCAGGCAAGCCTGGAACTCAGCAATCCTCCTGCCTCTGCCTCCTGAGTGCTGGGATGACATGAATGAGCCATCAAAACCAGCATTTGTGGTACGTGGTACTGATTGCTGGTGGGCGTGAGTCACCATGCCAGGTATTGTTATATGTGGTTACCGGGGATCAAACTGGGGACCTTGCACTTGCTAGGCAGGTGCCAGAACCACTGATCTAATTCTCTGGCCCAGGTAATATATATTTTTGTGTAATATATATTTTAAGGGATGCATATAAATGAAGCCATCCCGGCAAGCCTATGGGGTAGTCCTACTTATTTCTCCACTTTACAGATGAGAAAACCAAAGGCTAAAAGGGATAAATTACTTGTTTAAGGTCTTATAGCTAATAGGACTGAACCACAAGCATAGGGGAAACAGAATGTAAACCTAATTTAGCCACTGTAGTGAGAGCCACATGGTCTTACATTTAGGTGAGGACAGGGCCTCTCAGAGGAATGACGGGTGTTTGTCCAGAATCTTCCAGCCATGGCTGCTGTATCAGTTCTCTGGATTCTCGTGCTCCTGTTCTTTTCTCTATTATCCCTGTTTCCCAAGAGATAGAACTAACTCTCCTAGCATTTTGGAACTTAAGTTTCTCGCCCCTTGTTTCCAAATAGACAGCAATTTAATTGCAAATTAAATATTTATGTAAACTACTTTGAAAAACAACATGTTCTTGGTTTTCATTCCTACGCTTCTAGTCATATTCTCTTGGGACCATCTCAATTTTTCCAAAGATTTAGGTTCAGAAAGTTTACTTTGCATCCATGAGAACCATCCTGGATTTTCACATAAGGGCTCCGAGGCACCAAGTCCCCCCCCCCCCCCCGTGTGTTAATTGTTTTTCTCTCACTGGTAAGACAAAATACCCAGCACTCAAGGAGGGAAGCGTTGACTTGGCTTACAGTTTGTGAAGATTTCAGTCCGAAATCGGCTGGCTCCAAAGCAGAGCGGCAATAGCGCGTGGTGAAGGAAGGCAGCAAAAGCAACGAGAGAGTTTAATAGCATTTTTCTGTCCCTTTTATCTTACTTAGACTCCTACGATCAGGGAAGTTTTGGTTTGTTTGTTTGTTTGTTTTTGAGAAAGGGTCTCACTTTACAGTTCAGACTGGCCCTGAGCTCACTATGTAGCCCAGGCAAACCTTGAATTCAGCAATCTTCCTGTCTGTGCCTCCCGAGTGCTGGGATTATAGGCGTGAGCCACCACGCCCGGCGATCAGGGAAGTTTTAAAGCAATCACTCATGAGTACTGATTTCATAATCACACACCTTCATCCAAGCATCAAATTACCACTTCCAAAATAGCCCCACCTCATTCACATGAGTCTGTGGGGAAAATCATAACACCTTGGGACTAGAGAACCAATCTCTCTGCTTGCTTAGTCCTTAGATGGTTCTCTGTTTAGAAAGCAGGTGAAAACTCACATGCCTTGGCTGCCTATTGTGAATCTACATGAAGAAAATGATCAGATAAGGAATGTCCACAGATTCAAATTAAATTGTGCTTAGCCTATTTTCAAGCTGTTCCATATAGATATAATCCCTGTAGATCTTTAGATAAATAGTCTCATGTGAGTCTCCTGTCAAATGTTTCCACCCTATTGTCAGGTTATTTCTGTTTGGATCCTGGGAGGGAAGTCATTGGTGAAACTGCTCTTCACATGTGGCACTGTGTACCTACTTTCGGATGAATTCATACTGTAAGAAGACTCTAGAAGAGGTGATAATCATCCCTGTAATATAATGAATTGCTCCAAGCATCTGATATATTCTAGGTAGGGTTAATTTTATCCTTTTGTAAATTCAGCCTGGTGCTCATGAATAGCTATAAGACATAATTTAGTTCTCCCTATTTGCTTTCTAAATATTAATTCTACTGAAAAATGATTAAATAGATTGTGTAAATCCTGGTCATTGCATCCACTTTAAAGGTTAACACTGTCATCATGTAGCCAGATAATTAATTTGAATTCAGTTCCAAGCACTACTTTTCAGGGAAGCCAAGGTATAATTGGTTGCAGGACCCTATTATGGAGGTGACTATGTGCTTGGCTATGATAAGACTTAGAGGCAACAAATCTCAAGGCTTTGAAAATGAAAGTAGCTTTGAGGGACTGATGGGCCCAATGCATCATGGGACTAGTGATCTACTTTCACTAGAATTTTAAGAAGTAAGTTTTATTGAGTGCTACTTTCTAGATGAGTATCTCCTAAAGGTCCATGTATAAAGCCTCGGTTCCCAGGCTAGTAGTACTGGGAGCTTCTGCAGACCTTCAAGAAAGGAGGCCTTACATCGTTGGAGGCTGCACCCCCAGTGGAGATTTTGGACCCCACTCTGTACCCACCTTTCTCTTTTCTGCTTCCAGGCTCAAGATAACACTCAGTGCAACACATACTTTCATTGTGATATGTCACCGTCGCTAGAGACTCAAGCCAGGGGGGCTGCCCACTTTTGGTCTTGGACTTTCATACTCTGCACCAAGAATTTTGTTTTCTTTATGAAGTTTCTTTCCTCAGACATTTCATTGTAGTAATGCAAAGCTGACCGATACACGGAAGTAGCCTCCTCTCTCTGTCACTTCGCTTGTTGGAAGGCCAAGCATGCCGCGTTTTCAGGAACTCTGGAGTAGTCCTCCTGCTTAAAACAGAGCGCTTCACTCACTTTTCAAAGCCACAGGCCGGGGGAGACCACAGTGGGCACCTCATGGGTTCCCCGTGCACGGCCACACCCTGTACCTGAGCACACCCTTTAATTCGTCGCCTGCCTCCTCCCCCAGGGAGAGCTAACTGCTATGAACCTCGCCAGACTGTGACTGAGCCCTCCTCACCAGCTGGCCTGTGAGTCTTCGTCACTGATTCGTCCACCTTAGTTCAAGGTGGCATTTTTTTCAGTTTTTAAAGCCTTTCTTAAGAAATGGAATATGAAAACACAAACTTAAAATTAGATACAAAGTTTATAGGTATTTGGAATGTGAAAAGAAATCACAAATTTAAAAAAACTGATGTTATCAATCTATAAAATAACTATATTTTCTTTTTAATTTCCTGACAAAACCTTTATGATATATTTAAAAATTTTTGGATTACCCACCTTTAATCACTTCTTTATAAAATAGTTCTCTATGGAAAGCTGGAGCTAAAATTTAGGCTTTCTTTAGCACAGATCATCACAACATATTTCTTATTAAGAATAACTGTGTTGAATAAAAGATACAATTTCACACACAGACAAGCTTTTTGTATTTAGTACCGATTCAGATTTGGATCCTATAAACATCAGGATTCTGATAAATGCTACTTTATATATTTCCCATTAAAAAGAAAAAATAGATTTAGAGGGAGTTTATAGTTGTATAATAAAACGTACTCGAATTTTGACTAGGACCAAACCTCTTGCTTTAGCTGTTTTCGTGTGATGATTGGAATTTTCCTAGACTAGCTTGGTTTGAAACATTTCAGAGTAGCTCTTTTCTCTACTAACCAGATACTATACTTTCTGATCTTTTATTATTGAACTTGTTCAGGTCTTGTTGAGCCTTCTGGGCCTGCTGAGGTGCTGGGTGGTTCAGCACTATCCGCGTTAGCTGTATTCCTGGAAATCTTTCCTATATGAAGAATGATTGTGTGTATTAAAGGCCTTAAAATATCTTCCATTAAATCAGATTAAATGCATTTCCAACTCAAATTCCTGCAGTCACATCCCCAAAGACCCACGGACAGTGCAGAGCTACCTAGTAAATGCGGAAGGAGGACAGAAGAGAAACCACGAAACATTTTGCTCACCATGTGATCTTATTAATATATTGTTGTGCCCTTCATAAGACCTTGGCCAAGGGTCTGTGGGAATAAGACCTTTCTCCTTTCCCTTCACCACATATCTGCCTCTGGAAGCCAGTGCTTTCTAGTGTTTTCTAGTCTTCATTTTCCTGCTGGTGCTTTGTCTTACTCATGGAACTTTGGGCACTGAATCACACCTCTGCTTGCTTGAGCTCATTACTTCTTGACTTCTCTCTTGGATTACTTTCCCATCCTGTCCAGGACCTTCTCATTCCCTCAGGGTACAGAGCATCTCTCAAACTTTCACCTTCCTGAGAAGCAGACATCTGTCACTTGCACTCATGGCATCCGTGGTTTATGAATATCTACCTTTGGTGGGTTGACAAACAAGAAGTGTCCTTGGAATGTTCCTTTAGCGCTAATCTTCTACAGGCCTGGTTGGAGACCTCCGGTTTGGATCCAGGGAATGGCTACAGTATACGTCATTAGGTTCTCAAATACGCATGTGAGAGGAGGGGTCAGTCTTGCTCTTTGTATAATAATTCCTTTGGCAAGAACTTATTCTACAAGACCAACATTCCCAGTGATCTAACGACCTTGTTCTAGCCTCCATCTCTTTAGCATCTACTTCCTCATCATTGGCACACAGAGGACCAGGTTTCCAACATAAGAATCTTTGAGGAAAAAACTACTACCAAACCATAGCAACGGGCAACAAGAGTATGGAGATCTTTGAGAGACTATTTGACAACATCCTCATACCTGCTTTTATACTTGAAGATATCATTTCTTTTTCCCCTGATTTTTTTTCTCCTGATTCATTTCTAGTTTGTTCAGCCTTTCTAGATTTTACTCACCCTGGAAGATAGTCGAGTGCCAGAGCATAAAGTAGAAGTCAGACAGACTTGAAAACTCTAGTTTCTTAGGTGTTTAGGGGGTGGAAGGTTGTGAGGTGGGTGGGAGAATGGGAAAAAATGAGAAGGAAATCGTGTGGTATACGGGTACAAATTCCCAATATTGATAGTGATCATGATGTGTATATACAATGCACCAATAAAGATAATTTTTTTTAAAAAAGTTGATCTTATTGTTAATAGGCGGCTGCGGCAGCACAAACATCAGCACTGTCTCCTGGGCGAGATGGCAGAATGTGCTGCACGTCTTGTCTGGCGGGAAATGTTCCACGGCGTCAGATGCAAATAAGCCCTGGGCCGGCCCGCGCTGATTTGCATTTGCTCTCAGGGAACCTGGATCTTCCTCTTCAAATTCATATTATGTGCATTAATACCAGAATGATCCCACCCCAGCAGTTTCTTTCCTTTTCCGCTGTCTCAGTCCTCATCTGCGCTTGCAGATCCTCCCCTTCCCTTCCTGACCCCTCCCTTCACGGTGCGGTTTTGTTTTGCCCGTGTCTTCCCCAGCGCTCACCCCTGGCTGGTGGGCCCTGGCTTCATGCGTGGCCGGGGCCCTAAGTGCTTCTCCTTTTCCTCGCAGCTGTCATCATGCTTTGCTCCCTGACCCTCATCTCTTGTCCTGAATCCACTGAAAGCGCGCGGGGCAGCCAGGTGTGGACATCTGCGGAGACCAGGAAAGCTGGATGTGCTCTGAATCACCTGTCTTTTTTTTTTTTTTTTTTGAGACAGGGTCTTCGTAGTTCAGACTGGCCTTGAGCTCACTGTATATCCCAGGCAAGCCTCGAACTCAGCAATCGTCCTGCCTCTGCCTCCCCAGTGCTGGGATGACAAACGTGAGCCACCACGCCCATGCCTGGCACTGTGGTGTGTGGTACTGATTGCTGATGGGCGTGAGTATGTGGTTACCTGGGATCAAACCAGGGACCTTGTGCTTGTTAGGCAGGCACTGGAACCACCGAGCTAAATCTCCGGCCCAACATGTCATCGTTTTAAGGGCTCAAGCTTTTAGTAAAGCGAATTTCATTAAAGTCTAACATATACACCTGAGCCATTAAAAACTTGGGTTTGAACTGTGCAGGTCCACCTGGATGCAGATTATACCTCTAGAGAATTGGTGGCCTGAGAAAACTGAAACAATTCAATCTCGTTCATTATTATGACTGTGATAAAATACAGATCACATAAAATTGACTACCTAACTCATTCTTAGGCATACATTCACAATGTTGCATAATCCATCCACCATCCATTTCCATAACTCTTTCATCTTGATAGATACACTCTGTACCCACTAATCAATAACTTCCTATTCTCTTCTCCACATTACCTGGAAATCTTTCTGTTTTCTGTCTCTATGATTTTGGCTGCTCTATTTCATTTGTCCTTTGCTGAATGACTTAGTTCATGTAGCACAATGTTCTGAAGGTTTATCCACAGTATTTATTAGGTCAGAATTTCCATTTTAAAGTAGAACAAAAGAGTGGATGATAAAGCAACAACAGCTGTGAGCGACTCCAGTCCGAGCGTCTACCATGTGTCTGGAGAGGGTGTGTGGCCAGACACCATTTTAGGAAGGGACTAACTGAACCTGGAACTCAGAGCAGCTGTGGGGAACTCAGGGTCACTTGTGGGAGAGATCCGAGGTCAGGAAGCCGAGGTCAGGGAGCCGAGGTCAGGGAGCCGAGGTCAGGCGAGAGACATCAGGCTCCAGCCTCATAACCAGAGGCCATTAGCCTCAACCTCTGTGGAGTGGGAAGCACCAGTATCCCATTCCTTCTGCAGAGTTAGGGTCATCCGACACCTCACCCTTAATCCCACTGCAGGCCTTCTGAGACCACCCAGCACACATCCGGCATCTGTCTGCCTCCTTTGTCTACCAGCAACAGCGAAGACGAGCTCTGAATTGGACATTACTGCAAAACTGTAGGCTCCGACATGTAAGCTCAGGCTTCAAATCCACAGAGGAATCTCTCTTTTTCTTTTGTTCTTTTTTTTTTTTTTTTTTGAGACAGGTCTCACTTTGCAGTTCAGGCTGGCCCTGAGCTCACTATGTAGCCCAGGAAAGCCTCGAACTCAGCAATCCTTCTGCCTCTGCCTCCCGAGTGCTGGTATTACAGGCTTGATCCACCAAGCCCAGCATCTGTGGTATGTGATACTGATTGCCAGTGGGCATGGACCACGCCCAGTATTGTTGCATCTGGTTACTAGGATTGAACCAGGGACCTTACGCTTGTGAGGCAGGCGCTGGAACCATTGAGCCAAATCTCTGGTCCCTCTTTTGTTCTTTTCTTAATTATTTATTTTTGCATTTTCATGGGTGTGAATGTTGTTCTTAGTTTCTTTTTGGTTTTATTATTTGTTCTAGTTTTTGTTTCTTTTCTTCTTTCTTTACCTCCTGTGTTCATTAGTTTCTAAAAACTTGGATAAACTTTCTTTGCTCTTCAGCCTTGCTTTTTTTAATGTCTCTATTTTTTCCTCTTATCCCTTTAAAATTCTCTCCTGAGGGTAAAATTGCTCTATTGAGGGAATGTTTACTGTGTATAATGTTCCAATTTGTTTTAGATTTTGTTATGTAACTATAATCTTATAGTTAAAAGTGGCAAATTAACAATTACCATAGTTTTTCATTTTCTAGATTGCACTTGATGTTATTACTGATTATACTATTTTAGTCAAGGTGACATGTGGTTATCTGTTGTGCTTCCCTGTACACCAATATTGAGATTGTCTGTGGGGGCTAAGCCATAAAAACATCATAGTCCAGTACCAAAGAACTGAGTACCAGGTCAAACAGGCGGCAATATACCAAGCCTAATTAATTCAAGATGCAGGATTTTAAAACCAGATTTATAAGCCAAGTCGGCTATATCTAGAAGACATCTCTGAAATGTATTCATTTCCTATGGAACTCTCAATATTAGTAATGAAGGTATTTATCATAAGCAATTTACTATCATCCACACAGAAAACAAATTTTAAAACATAGAAAATGAGAAGGCACAGAAGCATGATGGAACCCCAGATCTCCAGCTCATCTAAGGCAAATCCAGAGGGCAGTGAGATGGAAGAAATGAAAGTCCCCCAGCTGAACTTTCTGGAATAATACCAATAGGAGTGACCAAGCAGATGAATGAGTCTCCAGCAAGAAGAGAAACAAGTCAGAAAAATTGCACAGATAAGGAAAAGGATGATGATAAGCATATTATAATAAGCAATATTAGTGAACCTAGAGTAGATATAATTTTTTTCCAAAAAAAAAGGAACTTAGAAAAGCAGTGGAAACCATTGAATGCCCAACATAAGAACTGGATTCCATGAAAGAGATTCGAACAGATATTGGGGAGAGTCAAAAATTCTATCAAAAGTGTACATAGCAAAATCAATGTGAGGATATATCAGATCTAGAAGATAGGTTTCAAATTAGTGATGATCAGATGAAAGATTCCTTAAAAATAGCAAAGGACCACAAAAATCAGTCCAACAGCTGCTAGATGATGTAAAAAAGAATAATATAAGGTTGATTAGAATCAATTAAAATTCAGAAGATAGCACAAGGGACCATAGAAGCCTTATTACAGATGTAATGGGAGGAAATGTCCCAACCACGGAACAAGGATTTGACATACTCATAAGTGAGGCAAATAGAATTCAGATTAGTCGTGATCAGGAAAGAACCCCACCATACCAAAGTATATAATAGTCAAGATTGCAGAGATTCAACTCAAGAACAGGATATTAAAAGCTGATAGCGAAAAGAAGAAAAATACTTATCGATGATAGATATTGGGAAGTAGGAAGAAATGTTCATATAGAAAGGGGAACGAGAAGGAAAGAAAGAGAAAAGGAAAAAATGAGAATAGAAGAGAAAAAATGAAAATAAAGTTTTGCAAATGGGAAGGGAAAGAAGAGTTGAAGAGAGGGGAGGGTAATGGAGGCAAAAGAAGATTCATAAATGTGATCATTATGTATATCAAAAGTGTATCAACATATTAATTTTAAAAATAACTAATATCTATCTATTCATCTGTTGATGGGTTGCTGGTCAGCATCCAAATCTGACTCACAGAGGATAATGCTGCTGTGAACAGAGAGGTAAAAATATCTCTTTGAGACCTTTCAATTCTCAGGACTAGGCACAGAAGTAATATAGTTGCATCATACATATTTTCATTTTTAATTTTGGCAGGGACCTATCATGTAGTTTTTCACAGTGGCATTTACCTCCTTACCTTCTCAGCAAGAGTGCACGAGGGTTTCTGTTTCTCCACATCCCGGCCAACATTCACTCTTTTCTGGAGTTTTGATAGTAGCCATTTCAAATGGGTGTGAAGTATTATCTTATTGGAGTTTTGTCTTGTTTCCTGTAATGGTTATTGAAAAGTACCACTTGAACATTGTTACTAATTGTGATTTGTGGAGCGGACTTGATTTGTTTGGGAAAAGCCACAAGAAAGGCCCCTGTGGTCATATGGACGCCAAGCAATCACCTGTATCCTCTTCACGGTATCCTCGCATCACCCTCTTGATTTCAACGCAGACACTTCCCACGAGATGTGGGTCTCTTAGCAGGTCTGAGTTTTTCCAGGCTAGAATCATACTTGTCTGTTTCCCTTTCACGTTGAATTTGGACATGAAACATACAGTGTATTAGAGTTTGTGTGTCCATCCTGTTAAAATTTTTGTTCAGAGTTCTGTGGATATTAATGCGAAAAGAACAGCGGGGCTCAGGAGATCCGCTAGCCTTCCTGCTGGTCTCTCTCTTACTTTGGATTTTCTCACACTCCAAATAATATGCGGGTTCTCAGTGCCTGCACTATGGGACAGGCACACACCCCAGGCTGACCGTAAGATTCCTCTGCGGCTCTTGGGCCTGTGACAGACTCAAGGCTGATGAGGACCCTTCGCTGTTTGTTGTTGTAGATGTTGGGAGAAAGCCGCTCAGGCTCCAAGCAGCCCACACCCATCTTGCTGTCACAATGTGTCTTTCAGACAATACAGCCAAATGAAGTGAGCCTAGAAAGAAACAGGTTTCCTCCAGCTCTGATGTTGCTGCCTGGAACCCAGCGATGGTGCTGTGGTGGCCCCTTGGAGTTTCACTCGTGTGAGGCATTGTCTTCCCCATTTAGAAAAAAGCCGCTTGTGTTTCTGTCACTGCTAAGCGAAAGGTCTCCTTTCATTCTCTGGCCTCTAGAATAATCAGCGCCGGTCAATATGAGGGTTATGTTGTCTCTTTCCTTAAAGCTTCAAAAGAGAGAGCTTTTGCGGTTTCGCTTGTTTCTATAGTGAAAGTTCTCCTTATGCAGATCTCTTTAAATCCCGCCTCGGGCAACTGGGCTAAACTTCCTTTGTTCTTTCTCAGTGAATCTGCAAAATAGCCGTAACTGTCCTGCATACAGCAATCCCTATATACTCTATGGGAGTAGCCCGTACCCATACCCCGAAGCCAATTTCCTTTGGGCTAAAAATTCCAGCACCTTAAGTCTTTCTGAAAGGTTTTCTTTCAGGGGATTTCTCTTTGAGTTGTAGCCTTTCTTTGGAATCAGCTCATCTAGTACACAGAGGTAGAGGTAAGCTTCAGAATGTGTGTGGAAGGACTGGAAAAAATGTACTCCAAATTAAAAAAAAAGATAGTTATTGCTCACATTTCTAGACTAAATGTTATTTAAATAAAGAAAGTGAAAATTAAAAAAAAATTAGAAAGCTATTATCCCAGCTCCTTGATAGGCTGAGGCAGAGGGATTGCAAGTTCGAGACCGGCCCGGGCAACTTAGTAAGATCTTGTCTCCAAATCAAATTCAAGAGGGCTTGGGGATGTAGCCCACTGGTAGAGCACAAGCCTTGCATGAGCCAGGTGCTGGGTTCAATCCACAGTATGAAAAATTTAAGGCAAAAAAAAAAAAAACCCAAACCAAAACAAAACTAATGTGTTAGCTGCTTTTCTTGCTTACTTCACAGTTTGTAGAGGTTTTAGCCCATTATCAGCTGGTTCTAAGGAAGGATGGCATGGCAGAGGAGAAACAATCTGTGGCAGACAGAAGGTAGTAACAAGGCACCCTAGCAGCTTCTTTTTGCCCCGTTTATATCCTATCTAAGATGCTGAGATTAGAGCAGATGCCAAAGTAATCAGTGGACTGATTTCAAAATCACCCAGTGGTGAATCCTGGTACCCTTAATCCTAGCACTACACTGTGTGAATCACATACTCTGGGTGCAGCCACCTCAGAGCAAGCCCCGCGTATGGCCGCATGAGGCTTTGGGGGACATCTGGACACAAACCGTAACAGATGTATATCTATAAATGCCTTTTTGGTTCAGTTCGAAATAGTTTCAGAGCAGATGGCAGTTTTCTGGGATGTTGGTGGTGGCTGTTTCGCCCTCCCCTGTGTGGGCAGGGAGAATGCCCTGGGGGCAGGGAGGCTTTGATAGTCACGGGGTGACGCACTGTGGCTTTCTGGGATTCCCCATGGCCCAGAGTCTTCTTCTTCCCAGGTAAAGTTCCAAACTCTGTAAAATTTTAAAAAACAAAACAAAACAAAACAAAAAAACCATTTAGAGAATCAGGCCAAGAAGCCTACAGTTTCTGGGAGCATGTCTCATCCTAGGAAGCCTTAATTAAAGAGGGAAGGCTATTGATTTTCTTAAAGAAAGACCTCTGTTAAAGATCTATTTTTGACCTTAATGAATATGCTATTATTTAAAAAGCCATTTGGATACGACCCAAGGACTTATGATGAGATTATCTTCTTTTATGTTTAACCTAAAAATATGATACAAAATGCCTGAAATAGAAACTTAAGTTTAAAGAGAATTTCTCTCTTGGTAAAATAATGTTCAGAATAATTAACTTTCAATTTGCTTTAAGTATTTTTAAACATACCTGGATGTCCCCACACTGAGATAACACTGCTCCGGGGAACGCTAGCAGTGGGCCGGGTTAGGAGAGCTGCCTCTTGAGCTGTTGTTTCTGATGACTAGTAACAGCCTTGAATGCATTTCCACAAATGAACTATTCAACAAAAACTTAGCTCTCAGCTTTTCTTCATTTCCTCTTTCATCAAACTTCTAAGTATAATTCCATTCATTGGGTTGAGAAATTTAATTAATGAAATTACCACCAGCAGCTTAGAGAAGAGTATCTATTCCTGGTTAGCTAAAGTATTTTGAGGCAAATTGAACATTTTAGAAAAGTGGTTCTCATCCCTTTCTGCATATTTGCATTACCTGAAGAGCTCTAAAAAACACATCCAATATCCCGATCCCACTCCCAGAGGTTCTATTTTAATAGGGAATGTGAGGAAGGACAGCAGTTACTAGTATTTTTTTAAAGATTGGCACAATTTTAACCCTCAGTCAAGGCTACGATTCACTTATTTAAATGTGAAAAAAGAATCATTCCACCTCTCAGCAAGCTGTATGGCCTCACGGGGAGAGTAGGGGATTCAGCATTGAGGGCTTTGGTATGGCTTTATCTGCCTGCTGTTTGGACTTGATCGATGTACTTAGTCTCTTTGTGCATCGCTCCCTCAGTGAAAAATCTGAAATGTTTAGTCTATTATACAGTGTTCATTTGAGGAAAAGAATCACCTTGAACAAGGAAGACACTCCACAGCAGAAACTGTTATTAATTAATTTTGTCTGCAATACCTCTTTTCCCTCTTTCCCCTCATTTGCTTCATTGAGTCCATACCTGTACTGTGCTCAGGCATCTGGAACCCCCTGGGTACAGCCCACATCTTGGGGTGTAGAAGACGAGGCACCGGTTAGTCACGGAGCACACCTGCAGTTGTGCGCCATAGCCGAAACGAGGCTGACAGGCTGAGTCCAGAATCCTCAAAGACTGTGGTACCGTCTCTGTTACCATGGAGAAGTTATTGACAAGCTCTGAGCCCCTCTGATTTTTCACTGGTAAAATGACATCAGATTGAGGTGAACTCCCAACCCTTCCAATAACATGACTCTCTGAGGTTTTAGAGCCTGTATTACTTACATCCAGCAAGGATTCAAGTATTTTTATCTGTCAACAAGAGTAAATAGTGCTTCTGCAGTGAAGAGGTCCCATAAGGATATTTTTTTCTCCTGGAAACCTGGTTCTTTTGTAGACGTTTGCACGCGTGCATGAGTCTTCCGGTCAGTCTTGATGGAGAGAAGGGTCTTGATGTTTACCTGAGGGTCAAAGTAAACCACCTCAGTGCCTCTATGGAGACTTAGTTATGTAATTGCTGGAAAGACCATTTGATGGATCCACAGAATATGATAAAATTTCCCATGTAAGATTTAGAGTGCAAACACCTAATCTCAGTTCTGGCTGGGCATTTCAAGGCTTTCTAGGGTCATCAGATCACTTGTGGAGCTTGTTACCTCTGGGATACGTGGAGTCCGTCTGGGTTTCTGCCTGAGTAGGATGGAGCCAGGATGGAGACTTTGCTGTCCCGACTCATTTCAAGGTGGCACAAGCGCTGTTGGCGATTCTGGTCCCATGAGCACACTTTTAGAACCGCCAAATCTGGTTCTTGATCTTACTTCACAAACTTTCATGTTGCTAAGAACCACTTGGAACAGGTGTTTAAGATGCCAGTTCCCGGGTCTCTTTAGTGGGATGTCAGATTTAGTAGATTTGCAATGAGGACCAAACTCTTCTTATCATGGATACCATGAAGGCAACCCTGACTCAGTCAACTACTCTTAATTGTTTCAAAATCACTCAAAGAAGCTTTTTAAAAATATTGATTCCTGGGCCGGAGGGTTAGCTCGGTGGTTCCGGTGCCTGCCTTGCAAGTGCAAGGTCCTGAGTTCGATCCCCGGTAACCACATACAATGCTGGGTGTGGAGACTCACGCCCACCAGCAATCAATACCACATACCACAAGGTCGGGCGTGGTGGCACACGCCTGTCATCCCAGCACTCGGGAGGCAGAGACAGGAGGATTGCTGAATCCACGGCGGCTTGCCTGGGCTACATAGTGAGCTCAGGGCCAGCCTGAACTACAAAGCGAGACCCTGTCTCAAAAAGAAAAAGAAAACAAATTGATTCCTGTGACTACTCTCAAAGATTCTGATCACAAAGGATGGGGCTGGGCAATCTGAGGTTTTGAGACTTCTCAGGAGCTTCAGGTAGGGAGCTCCGCAGTCTTGCATGGAGGTCAGGGCCCTAGAGGGGGCTCTGGTCCGGGGTAGAAGCAGAAGCAGAAGCAGAAGCAGAGCTAGCTGGCTTCTTGTGCTTGGTCCACATGGCTATGTTCCTTATTGGCTGCTCGGTCAGAGGCACTGGCTATTTCTTCTGCCACTGACTTTTGAATGGAAAAGGCTAAGAGACTGAATGTGGCACAGAGTTCCAATACCAGTCCTGGGACTCCAGCTGAGTGGCCTACAACTCAGTTCGATACTGACACTAACCACCAAGAGCAAGTATCAGATCCCCCAAGTTAAAGTCCCCAGCCAACAGGACGGAGATGGCTTTGCCCTAGATGCCAGTTGGGAGAGAGATCCTCAGGGAACATACACCTGTCTGATATGAATTGGAATTTCCCATAACCCCATCATGTGTATTCATTTGCTAAAATGATGCACAGAACTTGGGAAAGCATTTTACTTCCAGTTACTATTCTCTTATAAGGACTACAAGTGAACAGTCAGATGAGGAGATGTATAGACCAGGGTCTGGAAGGACCTACCTA
>PVIC010012559.1:0-39468 GCA_004025085.1 Thryonomys swinderianus
GCTATCTCCTTTTTATAATACAAAATCTCTATGCCTTAAAACCCTATGGGTTTTTTGTTTTGTTTTATTTTCTTTAACTCAGTGCATTAAATTACTGGTAGGAAAAAATCAATAACTGAATATTTGTCTAGAAGCCACAAAGAGGGTACATTTAAAACGATGCAATTACTCTTATTATCCTCTAAGAATGATTTAATTGTTCAATCTTCTCAAGTTCTTTCAGATAAACAAAAGACAGAATAATAGAAATGTCAGCAGATCTCGTCCCTCTGGGCGTCTCCAAGAAAGGCAGCTGGACTTTCAGACATGAATTTCAATCTCTGATCCTAACAGAATCTCCATTTGTCCCTTCACAGTTTAACTGCAGAACCTCGTAATGTCCCGATGGCTGGCAAAACAAGACCTACTAAGACTCCCTAAAGAATCCACTCCAGGCTGGTTCTACCTTCTTGCTTTCTACCTAATATAGGACAGTATCTTTTTACCTACAGAGCCCCAGGACAGGCAACCACTTTCATCCCTTTGAGACAAAGACTAACACTTGAAATTAATTCATTTTTGTACAAGAAACTAGATAAGCAATTTTAGAAGATCTTTAAAAATTTACACAGCTTTACACATAATCAATTGGGTCTCCTAGAGGTCTTATTATACTTTTGGCTATGTTAGGAGAAAGACTTAAATCTTACAAGTTACACATAAAGTGTTCTTGTGCCTTCTTTGAAAGAAATGAGCTTCTGCAGTTTTGATGCATCCCAAGTTATCAAATAGAAAGGAACTAATAATTTTCCCAATTATGTTCTCAAGTTAGAATTACTAAGCTACCAAAACACTAGCCAATAATTCATTGGTAAAATCATTATATAACAGCACTATATTTACTTCTAAATGTGGGCCCTCTTTGTGACAAAACCACAAGTGAAGAAACAGTTTAAAGAATATTTATATGAGCCAGTATATATCGGTTAGTAATCCTTTCCTTTTTTTTAGCAGAAAATGCCTTTCATTTAAAAAAATAACATTTCTATTCATTTTATTCTCAGGTAGCATATTGACATGATAATAGCGAGTCTACAGACATAAATGATTTCTCTCTGTACATTCTTTTGAAATCAATTTTAAATAGCCAATCTATGAAGAGTGACTTTGCTCCCAAGTATAGGAAGGCAAGAGTGCTGTGTCACGTACTGGTACAAATTCTCAATGTCGATTGTGATCATAATGTGTATATAAAATGTACCAATAAAATCAATTTCAAAAAAGGAGAGAGAGAAGCATCCTAAAGGCCCACATCTACCTGAATGCTCTTGTACCAGAAAAAAGGGGAAAAACCATACAGTGTCAACAAGGTAGGCCCCTTTATCTTGTTAAGATGATGAAAAGACCCAGGGAGGGAAACTCTCACCAGCGCAGCCTTTAAGGACAACAGGAACGATTGTTCCAGGTAACCTGGTCCTCGGCACCTAATGAGAACAGGACAGCGACATCAGAGGGGAGAGATTTCAAAGCTCACCATCCACAGGCACAGCAGGCATGGGCTGGGGATAAGGAGAAGGCAGGAGAGGAGCCTTGGGGGATTGTTTCAACTGCCCTCACCCTCAGATAATTATTTATGAATTTCACTGCTCCTAATTTAAAGCATAGCCCTAATGTAGCAGTTCTCTGTCTTCAAAGTTCTGCATGCAAGATGTTTACTCATGTTAATGAAGGTATATGATGATGTAATAACAGTTTATATTCTGAATTTAAAATTAATTTGCTGGAGGCAGCGGTTAGCCTTTATGCAGACTCTAATCCAATTTACTAAAAGAATGTCTGACTGCTACCCAAGTTTATGCCCCCGAGAATATAAACAACTTACCTATTAGTAACTCAGAATACTCCAGCCATGAAATTCTTATAAGCAACCAGAGAATATTAAGAACACAAAATTAGATCTCTGAATAAAAAAGTAGATATTCCAGGGGTGTGGGGTATCTACCTAGTAACCACTTGGAACAAATGTTTTATTTTATAAAAAATGCAGACACCAAATTAAAAAGAAATGCTATTTTTCCCTTATAAAACTGCGAGTTTTGAAAAATAGTGGACAATAATCTTGATTAAAGGGCATGTTCACAGGATTCTGAAGCCAGTTCCCTTCTTCTGTGAAGGGGGTAAGAGTATGCATTTGAAACACCCTGACATCCTGCTCATTTCTTTTTTTTTTCCCCAGTACTGAGGATCGAACTTGGGCCTTTGTACTTCCAAACCAGGTGCAGTACCACTTGAGCTAAATCCCTGGCACCCCTGCTCATTTCTTAAACCTGTCTAACTGGAAATACAATAGCATAAAACATACTTCAGATTCCATGCAATATACTTAGTAATCATTTCACAGTTTTGCTAAATGGGAAAATACCATCATAAAGCAAGCATTATATCCAACAAATTTTTTAAGTCCTTATTTTAATTTTGTTATACTTTATAAAATAAATATTCGCATCATCCCCAAATTTGTATTTGACATTTTGCTTTCTTTAGAGAGCTAAAAAATACCACTGAACAATCATTGAACATATTACAGAATCTTCATATATATTTACATAGTATTCTTCATATTTATAAGGTTTTTGTTTTGTTTTGTTTTGTTTTGTTTTGCTTTGTTTTGTTTTGTTTTGTTTTGTTTGAGACAGCGTCCCACTTTGTAGTTCAGGCTGGCCCTGAGCTCACTATGTAGCCCAGGCAAACCTGAACTCAGCAATCCGCCTGTCTCTGCCTCCCGAGTGCTGGGATGACAGGCGTGAGCCACCACACCCGGCACTGTGGTATGTGGTATTGATTGCTGGTGGGCATGAGTCTCCACGCCCAGCATTGTATATGGTTACCAGAGATCGAACTCAGGACCTTGCACTTGCAAGGCAGGCGCCGGAACCCTCCGGCCCCATATTCCTAAGTTTTGCACAAACTAACACAACACACATCAACCACGACAGCTTCAAGATAGTTTTCTGTAGCTTTCTCATAAAGAGATGATTTATAGTTGTCAAAATTCTCAGTTTTCTAAAATACCTGTTGTGTTTTTCTTTCAAAACCTAGGTATATGGTTCACTCTGTCTCAGAATGGAACACTAGCTCATAAATCTGTAGACAAAAATATAACTTTCAAAGCACATTAACAGAGACTGCAGGCTCTGAAGACTCCATCTGTCCGGATATAAATTCTGGCTTCACCATTTGAACCTGAGCAAGTGCCTTTACTTCTCTTCCACAGCTTCCCCTTCCAAAGAGAAAAATTTAAAAAAACAATTTGTTTGCTCAGTACAATTCTTTAAGTAGCTATTATTCTGCAGGTACTATACCCACTGTGGTCCTAGGATTTAGCCCAGAAGAAGGCAAGAAAGTCAGGGCCCGCAGACAGCTTCTACTCTGGAGGGGTGACCCTCCTGAAGACGCTGTAAGGAATTCGAAAAATCACACATTTTACACAAAGCACTCTGTGCAGTGTCTGAAACTGATAGACACCAGCTACAAGTCATGGGATTGATAATAGTTATTTTTATCTCACAGGCCCGATGACAGCTATTATCTCACACTGTTGTCCAAACGCGGTGAGCCCATTCCAACAAGGCACTTTTCCTGAGGTTTAAAGAAACTCTACAGATATCACCTATTATGACAGAATCATTAACAGCATGGTTATTTCTGACATCATCTATTTGCTACAGGTGCTGAGTGGGAAGAATGAAGTGAAAAATGCCGGTGAAAGCCTTAAGTCTCATCAGAAACGGCAAATCCTGTGCTGTTTCATGTCATCTCTCCAAATGCAAATAGAAGAGGCCAGGCCCATCCCTTCCCTTCGTCCTCCTCGTGCACGCTGGTTTCTAGCCGAAGCCTCTGTGATTTGATAAGCATTGAAAATCGCATTCAAGGGCTACCTTTAAAAAACAGCTTTAACTTTCTGACTTCACCAGTATAAAACAAAAGGGCAACTTCATAACTTGCTGAACTACATAGGATTAAAGCGCTGAGGCAGAGAACGACAAATATGCACGCAGTGAACCACTCCACAAGCACAGGGATGACTGTACGTTTTTTCTAGAGAACTCTTGTCTTTCCATCTTTAACATCTGCCTTGAATGTCTCTGAACACAGACTTGATCCTTCTTCCCGAAACACTACTGTGCCCTGCTCACTTCTGCTCTGAGGGGGGCATGACAGGCCTAGAGAGCACCTGCAGAAAGCCTGCCCTCACAGTCAGAAGTTCATTCTGACAGGAAAAGAACACCCCACCTCAGAGGGGCGGCCCTGTCCCAATTGCTAGATCCAGCTGCCAGTGGCGGAGCAAGTGGATAACAATGAAAAAGAAATCATCTGTCATTCGTGTGTCACAATGGAATGTCAGTCTAGGACGACAAGGATGTTATGCTCTGGTGCAAACAGGAATGCACAAAAAGACTGTCCAAACTGGGGAGGCTGGCGCCCTCAGGAGAAGCCACAGTGAGTCCCCATGACAGGAAAAAAGTTTAAGAGAAAGGACACTCACTCCAATTACACTAGCATCATTCCATGACTTCTAACTTTTATGATTTAATTTAGGAAACAAGTAGGTAAATTCGACCTAATCCAGAACTGCATTTTTCTTCTTATTCTATTACCCAGACCAAATTTCTTATTTACCTCCTAGATTGGTTTTTATTATATTTCCCAGGCTGACACTGATCATCAAAATCTGATTCTCCGTATTAAAGTTATACAAAAGCTCCACTTGGAAACAATATCAAATTAATCTTCAAGGGACAAATAGTGGCACTCACTGAGGATGATTTTTAAAAACTGCCAAATACATTTCAGGTAAAAAGCCACTTTTGTCAATTCCACTGTCATAGGGTGCATCACTGGGTGAATTAGCAGTGGGTCAATCTGAAAGGAAACAATGGCCACAGGGTGTATTAGTTGCTCTTCTAACGGACCACAAATCACAACCATGCACACCGCACTTCTTCATGCTTTAAAATCTTTAAGTAAAAACTAATAATACTTTCCCGAAATTACCTTCCCCCTATTACTTTCCTTCTTCTTTGGCAGTATGACAGAAAAATTGCCATTAATTAGATATTTTACACTTCTCAAATTTAAAGTTAGAATTCATTATTCAGCAAGGTGAAATATAAGTGAAAAAATACAGAACTTCGTATCAAAAGACACTTCCTGTACCCATGCTGGCACCAGTTGGATCTAAACTCTTGGACAAAATTTGAATTTTTCTAGACTTCTACTTTCTCATGTATGAGGACACAAGGAAATCATATATAGGAAATCTCAAATTCTGTTAGTATTACTCAATTTTTTTTGTTTTGTTCTGAAAAGTCAAAACGAATATACTCACATTCCTGGATATAAAAGAAATAACTTTATGTATGTGTATTAGTCTGCTATTATTGCATAATAAATCACCACAAAGACAAAGGCTTAGGACAAGACCGTTATCAGCCCACAGCCACACAGGTTAGAAGGTGAGCATGACTCCATTAATTTCCCTGGTTAAGGTTTCAGAAAACCCAAGTCAAGGTGATGGCCAGAGCAGGCTCCTAGACAGAGACCCTAAGGAAGAATCCACTACCATGGGCAGTCCGGCTGTTAAACTCCATTTCCTGTCATTCTAACGCCAATGCCCCCACTCCCTTGCTGGCCATCAGCAGGAACCAATTGTAGCTTCTAGGTGCTCTCCACTCTCTCATTCAGTCCCCGCTTTCCCTTCAAACCAGCCACTGCAGGTGAGCAGAGGGCCGCTCAGTACTCAGTCGTGCTGACTTCTACTTAAGTGACCAGGTTCACCTATCCTCTGGGTCAGGCTCAGGTGGATATGTTGGTATCTTAAGACTGCCTGATTTGGGACCTTCACCGCATCAGCCAAATCCCATCCCCATAGGATTCTTGTTTGACTGAATAGGAAGCGAATGGCATTGGAGCACTGCTTATACCGCAGGAGGGTGCACGTGAGGGTACCGCCTCACAAAACTCAAAGCTGGCGCCATCTATGTATCCCTATCACACACGTAAGTGCTTAAATACAGTGTGTCCATAAATTTCTTAACAAAATAAAATCCAACCCAAAGTAGAAACAACCCAATACAGAAAAACACATGGTGCCAAGCGCTATGACTAACTGAACCCTGGCACTGGAGAGAACAGAGAAATGAAATGTACTTACCTGAAAACACGGGGATTATTAGATGAATGGGTGGGATGTTGATGTTAGCTGCTTCATTATAAAAATGCCAGGTGCAAATCAAAAGCCAATAAATAAGTAAGCAAATGAGAAAAAAATAACTTTAAAATGCATAGACAGTTCCTGCTTATCCCCAAAACTCTAGGAGTCTAATGCTTTTCTCTAGTAGATATATCAGCTCTTTGTATCGCTGACACAACTGTAAAACAAATAAAAGCTACTAGGTAAGTTTTTGGTGGTTGTTGTTTGGTTTCCTCCTATACCCCTAGAAATGGGTGCAAGGAAGGTTTATTACTGACTTACATTCCCAGACTCCTTTTTCACTTTTTTTTTTTTGAGACAGGGTCTCGCTGTGTAGTTCAGGCTGGCCCTCAGCTCACTATGTAGCCCAGGCAAGCCTCGAACTCAGCAATCCTCCTGCCTCTGCCTCCCGAGTGCTGGGATTACTGGTGTGAACCACCACGCCCGGCACTGTGGTATGTGGTAGTACTGACTGCTGGTGGGAGTGAGTCACCACGACCAGCATTGTATGTGGTTATTGTGATCGAACTTAGGACCTTGCATTTGGGAGGCAGGTGCCAGAACCACTGACCTAAATCTCTGACCCCTTTCTTTTTACTTTGAGACACTTTTCCTACACTGTCCAGGCTGGACTCACAC
Source organism: Thryonomys swinderianus (assembly GCA_004025085.1). Taxonomy (NCBI): domain Eukaryota; kingdom Metazoa; phylum Chordata; class Mammalia; order Rodentia; family Thryonomyidae; genus Thryonomys; species Thryonomys swinderianus. The sequence goes on from PVIC010012559.1 coordinate 6,872, forward strand.
TTACCATTCTGCAGCCTCAGCCTCCTGAGTAGCTGGGATTACCATGTAATCCATAACGCTTTCACTCCATGAGCCAAGCATGATCTCTTCTACCAGGGCCAACGGCATTACAGCTTAAGACCCAACCAGCAGACAACTACCCTATCTGTGCAAAAGGCCGAACAAAAGAAGCAAACCATTCTGCTATACTCCTTGATTCAGAAGACACAAGCATTTTTTGAGACTGCTCAGATTTAAAGAAAGGAAGAGTAGTCAAAATATGTGCATTCTTTTTCTAGACTCTCTGAGCAAGTCACTGAATTAATAGCAATTGAAATAATTTATTCCATAGCAGTTATTTGGCTGCTTTGCATCTTCATAAAAACAAATTGGATTTTTTCCAGAGCATCAATAATTCCTGTTCTATTGCAGGGTGATGTGACATCCACAGAGAGATAATTAATTCTCATCTTCCACTCTGATCTGGTTGTCCATTACCAAAGGCTAAGTGATGTTTTCTCTAGGCTCTCATGTGCTTGTGTACAACGTTTACTGGTAATAAACATTTTAAACTATTGAGGAGCAGTTTCAAAAGAACACGAAATTAGCTAAACATACATCACAACCCAGTGGGACTTCTAACAGGGTCCCATGGACAATCAAACTTCACTTAGGACATTCCTCTTCTATCCAGTGAACACATTTCAAATGCCATTAAAGAGATCGCTACCTGCAAAGGACTCTGATGGATCTAATTTAACTTTATCTTGTGCCACAGGGGAGTTACAGCACACTTTGTGACAGTTGTCTTCTCAGACACTACTAAAGGTTTTCTGCAAGAACTGTTATCTGTCCATCTCCAGAACAACCAGATAAAATTTAATCATCATGTGCTACACAGCATGAACTGCTTTAATTTGGGGTTGCCAGAGCTCAGCTCGAGGAATGAAAAAATTAAAGGGCACACACATGAAGCTGGCAAAATAAATCCCTGTGGTGTCTTTCAAGATGCTGAACAGTGTCATTCTTTTTTCTTTCTTCCAGCAATGAAACGAGGATTAATATTCCAAGTCTTTCTTCAATTTAAATGTAAAACTGCAATATCTTTTGTTACAGTGTTTTGTCAATGTAAGAAGGCCTATACGCATCAAAACACCCTCAAAAAAACTACAGCCTTCTGACTAAAGGTAAATTGGTAGTTTCAATAGCCAAAAAAGTTATTTTCTTGAGCGATATATAATAGAGAGGACATTTTCCACGGGGAAAATACCCACTTAAACTGTGACTGAAGATTTGTGTGGCACGCCATCTGTACCAACCCTGAGGTAGCCCCTACTTCCGGCCACATTCCAGAAAGGAGTCACCGTGGACGGTATTCCAGGTAAGGAAATGCACACAGGGTTCTGCTGGCCAGAGTGCCATGGAAGCTTACACTGGTCCTACAAACAAAAATAATTTTTAAAACGTGAGAAAGGTGTCGCTTTTTAACCTCTGCCTCCCCTCACCCCTTCCTTCCAGGAATATGGATTTAACACTCACCTACTGATGTGAAGACGACATGACACACATATGAGGAGGCAGTGAAGCCCCTGTACCCAGTGCTGGCGGAGCTGCCGCACACGGCTCACCCTAGACATCTTCTTACTTGAGAAAATAAACCCTCATTTCTTTACAGTCTCCTGAGTCAAGTTTCCTGATACAGGGAAACAAAACTACTTCAACTCAAAAAGTATCTCATGCTTACTCTTTTTTAGCCAAGTATTCAAAGTTCAAACTCCAAAGAGGTTCCACAATCTATGCTAATATTCAAACCTTCAAATATTAAATGCATTTGGCACACATCACTGCCCGGGAGAAGTCATGTAATTTAATAATTATTACAGGTTAGCAGTTGTCAAAAGTTTCATTGTGACATATAAGTAACAACTGGTTAACAAGCACTTACTATGCACTTGTTTAATTATGCACAAAGAAACAAAAATTTCATTCTGTATGCAAGCTATGTGGCTGAAGAAGCTAAGGAAAATAATGAAAAAAATAGAAAAATTACAAAAAGCAATTGAGAAAACAAAATGTATATATGTCAGAGGCCAGGGCTTTAGCTCAGTGGTACCACCACCTGCTCCGTAACCACGAGGTCATGAGTTTGATCCCCAGTACTGAAAAATAAATTTAAAATGTATATATGCCTGAAATGATATTATGATTATAGAGTCATAATTTCTAAAATATCAAGTGAGTTAAATAAAAGGGCAGAATAGTGGGAAATGAAGCTATCAGAAAGGTCCTATTAAACTGTGCTAATCCTGGGTGCTGCAGAGGAAGTAGTACTTAACATGGAAAGCTAGAGGGAGGACACTTAAAAAATTATAGTACAAAAGCCAAATTCGAAAGTCAAAGTAAAAGAAGGACACAGGATGCTTAGGAAAATAATACTGTCTTCCTGGTTAAAAAGAAAGCCTGTGTTGGGAAACGATGAGGAACAATATCAATGATAAAAATCTACCCCTTACGAGTGCCTGACTGTTTTTGTGTGGGTCTAAATCTGTTCTTTTATTTAATCCTCAGGATAATTATGTGAAGCCGATATTACCCTCATTTACCTAAGGGTTATCTGGATCACAAGGAAAGTGACATACCCCAAACCACAGAACCTCTACTTTTTTCTCCTGCATACGTGAGAGAAATCTGTGACAAAAGATAGTGAATAGTTTTCAATCAGCAATACTCACATCTCAGGGACAAAGATTTACCTCAGTGGTTCTGACATCTGCCTGGCAAGCACAAGGTCCTAAATTTGATCCCCAGTACCACATATTGCAACAGGCTGGGTGTGGTGGTTCATGCCTGTAATCCCAGCACTCAAGAGGCAGAGGCAGGAGGATTGTTGTGAGTTCAAGTTTAGCCTGGGCTACCTAGTGAGCTCAGGGCCAGTCTGGCCTACAATGTGAGACCCTGTCTCAAAAAAGAATTAAAAGTAATAAATCACTATTCTTGGAAAAATTATTTTGGAAGAAAGTACAAATGAGCTATTACTACATTTTAAAAGCCTATATAACTGAATGTTTAAGTTTAGACAGAGGGCTCACAGGTGAGTATTAGACACAGTGAGGTGCAAACCAAAACGCAAATTTCAAAGTAGGTGGAAGTACTTGACTCCTTCAATTCAGTGGGTAAAAAATGTCAGGTAATAGAAACTGGGAAGCACTGGGGTGAGAGGGCTGATCTGTCGCTCACTGGTAGAATGCTGGCCTAGCACGTGCAGACCCCTGGGGTACAGCCCTCATACTGCAAAATAAATAAAAATAAATATTAAAGTTTCTTTATAGAAACACCATCAAGAGTGTTTTATGAAGTGGCCTTTTACTGGTGTCTCTAATCTGAGATTCATCAGGCAACTTGCGGAAGTGTAACACGCCTGAGAAGAAACAAGATTTGGCTTCCTCTATCAGAGCAGCTCAAGCCAGGGGAGTGTTCCCTGGGAACCAGCAGGTCTGGCACAGGGAAGAGCTAGTGAGGCACCATTTTGATCCCATTCAAGGAAGGTCCACACAGAGAAGCCTGTGGCATGCATAAAGGAAGACTCAAACCACCTGGGTGAGAGAACCAGGAGGGAAGGAAGGCTCTGATGAATTCAGCCAAATCCATAAGAAAATGAGTCAGCTCTGACCATTTGCTAGGTCCAGACTACACAAAGCAATTTAAATCCACAACACACAAAGACCTTCCTTATGGGCATTTTCACCCATAGGAGTCTATGACAGCAGCCAGAAAAAGAGCAGAAATGGCAAAGAAGCAAAAAGCACTCATGGTTTCTGACCTGTGGCTACTGCATTCCTTGGCTGAGAAGTGTCCCTGCCATGTGGCATGTTTCTAAATATTTGTTCAATGAATACAATCCATCACACACCCCTTTCCACAATGCAGACAGAGTCCTTCCTACAGCAAAGTCCACCAGAAGCAAAGATTTATTCTCAAATGAGACCATGTTAGCAACTTACCAGGATTAAGATTTTCTAGTTCTAGAAAAGTCAGGGGACCAACTAGAATTTCCATGAGTAGCAGAAGACAGCTTGCCTTCTAAATACCTAGTATGTGCCTAACAGGAACCAGAATTCAAATTTGCATTGAGATTTCATACATGATTTACATGCATTCAAATGTGCCAATCACCAGAATATGGTTTACAAAGCAACTTACTCTACACATTCCATTTCTTTGTAACAATCAATCACTCTTGCACAATTTTAAGAAAGTAAGGCTCATGGAGCAATTCTGGTTCTACCGGTTTCATAGTTAGCTGTAGAATACATCTCTTTCTTTTCTCTCCAGTTTTTTCTGAGTCATTCTTCCTGGATCCCTACTCAGAAGTTTCTATCACATAAAGGTAGATAACCTTGGATCTTTGCCATATTAATTACACCCCCAGCTATTTCTAACATACAAACCTTTCATTCATCATTCAACTAACTTATCCTTCCTGGCCACTGGTTATAAAATCTGTCTCATCGTATCTCCTAAAATAGGCTTAAGTTCAGCAAAAGTAAACAGAAACTTCTAAATCATAGTCATTCGGGGTGGAATTTCATCCATTTGCTCCAGTACTAGAAATGGCAGGTCCTGATAATAATGGACCCGGGCTTTTTTGCGGGGTGTTTGACTCAATTTAACTCCCAGTAACTGCCCATCACCCTGCTTGGTCACAACTATAACTCTGCTATGTTAATGAGTAGGAAGCATGAAAAGAAACAGCACAAATCAAGTTAAAAACATCTCTTCCATTTATATCCCACTGGTCAGAACAAACATATTTCTCATTCAACTGGTGTCCAAAAAAGAATCTGGCACAATCTTAAACATTGGGCACTACAAGCTTTATGACTGCTGCCAAAATCATTCATAGCAAGCATTCATCCAACATCTTTGTGTGTCATTTTTTAATTTACTGAGGGAATTATTAATGGTCAATGTTGGTAAAATAGCCACTGTGGTATTAAAACAATTAATAATAATAGTTGGCTCTAGCTTACCAACATCACCTTAAAATATTGAAATATCTATTCCAAACACTTGAAAATTCTCACTCCATATGAATGAGCATATTTTGAAACATTAGATTTTCCTATTATACCAACAATTTATTCCAAGTGCCTCAGAGGATGTTACTTATTCTCTAACTCATCATCTAACACTAAAATTTAAAAAACTGTATAAAACTAAACTGGATATGGAGCCAACATGTTGTCTGTGTCTTTGAAGAAAAGAAGGAACTGTTAAAACTCTCGTGCATTCCTATGGTGCCCACCCTGGTCAGCTTCCCGTCACTGTAACAAACAGTGGAGATAATCAACTTACAAATAGGACTATTTTACATGTTGGAGCTTTCATTTGGACGGTCCACCGCCAGATCACTTCTGGGCCCATGGGGAAGCAGAGAGTCACTGTGAGAAAAGCCCTTGGTAAGGCTGAAGAGCTCATCCCTTGGCCAGGAACAGAAAGCAAAACAAGAAAGGCCGGGGTCCTGCTGCCCCTGCAGGGACACTCGCCCTGACTGTTAAGGTGCCACATCTCCCAACAGCAACAGGCTGGGGGCCAAGTCTTTGACACACGGACCAGATGGAACACTTAGGGTCCCAGTTACAGCGGGGCATGGCTCTCCCTGTCACTCAGCCTGATCACAAAATCTAAAAGAATACTTCTCATAAAATCAAAACACTAAGAAATATCCTCATCAACCAAGTGGAAAGAAAGTAAGTCTGATCAACTAGCTATGACTTCAGGGCAAAAATCTGCCCCCCCATGACATCTACATCTACAGCTCACCCCTGGTGAAGATGCACTTCGGTGAATAACAAAGACACTTGTTTCTTTAGCAAGCAACCCTGGAGCTTGATCCCTGCCACACTAATTCAAGGGGACACATTAATTTCTGCCATTTGTCCTTTTGAAGCTTAGAAATGAAGCAGACAAAAAATGTCAACAGATAAAAATAACTTGTACTGTTCTAATTAGAACTATTAGAAATTCTAAGGAAGACAAAAATAAAAATAACCATTGTAACTGATTGTCACCCAGTAAATTAGTACGGGGAAATTTGAGAGGAAATTTAAAGTTTGTTCTCCAAACTAGTGGACTCCCGACTTCTCTTAACTTATATTTATTATTCCACATCATTGTCCAAAATGTTTCCGCTCGCATGTAGTACTTAGAAATACAATATTTGGGAACCATCTCCCTTTCCACACTACTTGAGTATATGAAAGAGCAAATATTAACCTCTTAAAAAGCATATTTAAAAAAAATCAATGGGGTGTCTGTGGCTTAATATTAATAAACTTGAGCCTGATGGATTTAAATCAACCTCAAATTTCAGCATAAACAATCAAACCTTACAGAGTTGCATGCTTTTTTAATATTTCCCTTCTATTTATCCATTTCTATTTCCTGAAATATCTCCAAAATGTATATAAACAAAACCAAGCTACAAGCCTATTATGTTGCTCATTGTGGCATCTACTTTCTGCTTATTTCCTGGGGTAGACAGAGCCGCTTGCCATTTTAAATAAATATATTAGTAAGGTGCCTATTTTTAAAAGTTCCCCACAGAGTGGCTGCTTTCACACAGCAAACAGAGCTACTGAGTCTCACAGTGCGCAAGTCTTGAGTACAGGTTCAAATCAGAGCTGTATATAACAGTTGTAATTATTTCCATTACTCTCCCAATAGAGCCAGTTTAGAGTTCATGTTTAAAAAGCCAACTCAGGGCCAGAGTTTTAGCTCAGTGGTTCCAGCGCCTGCCTCGGAAGCACAAGGCCCTGAGTTCAATCCCAATAACCACATACAATGCTGGGAGTGGTGACTCAAGCCCATCAGCAATCAATACCACATACCACAGTGCCGGGTGTGGTGGCTCATGCCTGTAATCCCAGCACTCAGGAGGCAGAGGCAGGAGGACTGCTGAGTTCAAGGCTTACCTGGGCTACATAGTGAGCTCAGGGACAGCCTGAACTAAAAAGGGAGACCCTGTCTCAAAAAAAAAAGCCAACTCAATCAAACAGATAAATCTTTTTTGGCTAAATTACTATTATATTTATCTTACTTAAATGTATTATCACATCAATGTGAAGTATGTTTCTCAAACGGATGAAGGTATTAGTTAATACCAAAATTTTATAATTCCAATTATTAAGAAAAATACGGCATTAGTAGTTTAATGCTTACAGTCATTCAGGACAATCTCTAAATGGAACGATCATTTCCTCAGGTTAGTAACACTATCTCCCTGCTGGACTATTTAAGAATATCTAAAATTATAGGTATGTTAGTGTATAGAAGTAGGGCATTTGTTTGTAAAGAGAAAGAAAAGAATTAATTCTCACTACTGTGTCTTAAAAGCTCTAAGTCTACTCACTGAAGGTAGATACTTCCATTTCACCTTAGATGAATTCCATGCTTCCAGTATTTTCCTTTGTGAGCTGTCTATTCTTAGGCCAAGTCTATTGTTTGGAATACATTCAAAACAGCAGTAGCAACCTTGGTCTGTACTTCAGAAATGTTCACATGTTAGCAGTAATATAGCAGTCATGTTGTTCAATACCCATCACAGGAATAATGCCCAGACCATGGCAAATTTGAGCCCTGTCTGACAAGGCTGTGGAAGGAAAGTATAGCAAAGATTGAAAATTAAAAAGGCATTCCGATATTACATTGCAATTACCCTAACCACTTACATTACTGGGAGCATGCATAATAGAAGGCAATAACTGAAAAGAATGATTATAAAGCCACTGAGATCAAAGAGGAATTAAACCAAAATCAAACACTACAGACTTGTTATTAGGGGAACACTGCAACAGGACTCTGTTAATGCCCAAGGTGGTTTAAAGCAACTCCAAAATAAAAAGGAATTTTGTACTCTAAACACAGGACATATTTTTTAATATAGTAATCACCCGGACAATTCCTGACAATTATTTTAATAAATGAGGAAATTGAAAAACTACCAAGAAGAATGCCAGGATGTTAACTTAGAATAATACTTTGATGCAGTCAAAATAATATCCCAAGAAAAGTTCAACTTTGATTAAATTTTCTGCACCATTTATTTAGCTTCTATGTCCCACTGCTCACTTTCTATGGTTGGTAGGTAGAAAAAGAAAAGCTTTATTCCAGATGAGTAAGATAAGGATAAGGAAAAACAGGAAGGTATTCCTCTCAGGAGCAAAATTTAAGTCAAAGATCAAGATAAATTAGTCTATGCAAACATCAAAATTAATACAAAAAGTAGAATTGGTACTGGTGACCTTTCCTCTGGCCTCAGATTCTACTATGGCTCATAATAACCAGATGCTGACACTGACTTTATATTGCTATTTGGTTTGCTATCGATTTTGCATTAATTTGATTTTATGTTATATTACCATATGATTAATATTATTGTTTTTGGGAGACCCTTCCCTCAAAATTTTGAGCTGAAAGCAAGGATCTCACTCCTTCTTCCTATTTCCATCTTAGCTCTTTAGGATTCTGTAAGTATCTGTCGAATAAGAGATCATAGGTATAAATTAACCTGCGTGACCAACAGCTCAAACTCAAATTCTTTTCAATACAACACGCAGTGCTCTCCCCTGCCCCATTTACTGTGTGCTTCAGTATTAGAACTTTTACTCATATAACCTCTTATTTTTATAAGAGCCCTTTAAAGAAGAGGTGACTTCTCCTTATTTTATGATTAAGGAAACTCGGGCCTTGACGATGCAGTGACTGGAACCTAACCCAGGTCCTCAACAAACACTAGGTGGATAAGAAAGCCAACATACGGCCACGTAGGCTCGGTCCCAAGTGGGTGTCCTGTCAGCTCCAGGGTCGCCTTCTCCAGGAAGCCGTTCCTACACCTCTCTAGTGGGAACTCAGTGTTCCTCTTCTCTTTCCAGTAGCACCTGAGGCAGGTAGAGTTTGAGGATCACCCCTTACGATCTTCACATGATGTTCTTACACTTCAGGTCATACAAAAGGGCAAGATCCTTTCATACTCTCACTGGTGGCAAAAGGAGCAACAAGTCAAGAGAGACTCAAAGCAAAGTGAGCTTGACAGCTCACTGCTGGTGTTCAAGATGGAGGGAACACAGGAGAAGGAAAGTGAATGACCTCCAGTAACAGGCACAGACCCTGGCGATAGCCGTCGAAGAAACAAGAGCATCAGACTATAATCACAAGGAAGCAGATTCTACCAACAGCATCAATGGGCCTGGAAGCAGAATATGTTTCCAGAAGGCTTTAGCCTTGTTTGAGGGTCTCTGAGCAGAGAAATCAGCCAAGTCTGCTTGGAGTGAAAAACTTTTTAAACTTCAATACAAAAGAATACATCAATATAGACAAAACATCACAGTAACACCAACAGGTCTGTTGAGCCCAGCATCCAGGACTAGGCATTTCCCCACTTTTCCTACTATGATTTGCTGCGGGCTAGGCACAAAGTCACCCACTTGACATTTAGTGGTTTCATACACTAGTGCTTCTATGAAGGTTAAATAATGAGGAGAAAGTGACTTGCACATAACACAGTCCCTCAATCTATATTTGTTAGGTAACCCTATCTTTTTGTATTCTGGTACAAAGTTGAAGGAACATATAATTTCAAAGACCAGTTCTACAACTGTGTAAGCTTTATGTACTGGAAGAGATACCCAGTATTCTCTCTCTGTCTCTGTCTGTCTTTCTCTCTCAATTTGAGACAGGGTCTTACTAAGTTGCTTAGAACTTAATACTAACTAGCTTAATTGCTTAGGCTGAATCAAACTTGGAATGCTCCTGCCTCAGCCTCCCAAAATACTGAGATCATAAACACATACCATCATACCCAACTTCAATCTCATTTTATAACCTCTAAGGCACTGCACAAGTTTAAATACAGAATAGTTTTGGCACTGTATCTTCCACAAAAGTGACAAACAAAATATCCCTAATGTCACCATGTCCCTTACCTCCTTTCACTCTAATTGCCCTGACTTCCACTTCTGCTTTGCTGCTAATATGAAAACTCTCAGAAAACTTCCACTCACAATGAATCTAACCTTCTCAAGAAATATATATTCAAAAGAAGGTCATATACAGAAGAAAAAAACCTAAAATACTATCAATCACTAGGACTGTTCATAAGCAGTTAAGTACAGCCATTCTACACACACACACACACACACACAGTGAAATCACAGTGCAGAAATTACTTGCTTAATACTGACCTTCACCAATAAAGAGTTCCCTAAAACCCTAGGGTTTGTGGAATGAAGGAGTTAGTGTCCACATTGTGTTTAGCCACCTCTGAGTCCCGAACACTTACCACAACCCCTGCCAACAGAGTAGGCACTTGGTGCATGTTGTGAAACTCTACCAGTGGTAATATATGTGATCTTTGATGTTGGTACACACATGCTACCCTCATCTCAAATGAATTAATTAATCATAATTCTGCAGGTTTGAAACAAATTATTTTTCCTAATATTCACCTTCTCTTAATTGCATTATTCCTATTATTCAACTTCCTTTCTTAACTGTACTGACTTAAGTGTAATGAATAGTGAAAGTTCTTCACAACTTAAATGGATTTGGAAGGAAAAAAAGATGCTAAGAACAATCAAAATCAACCTTCTCAAAAGATTTCTATTAGTCAATGCCTGTAATTGTAATTATGTAAATTTAACCCACTAATATACCACATGATGTTGGTGTTAGTATTCATGCTTTGGAACTTCCTTACAACAAGGTCCTGCCAGGGCAATTAACCCTATTTGGATGCCATCCAAAAGAAATCTACACTCTATCATTTTCTAAGTTCCAGCTAACAGAGATTTTGGTAGGTGCTAAAATATTTCAAATTAACACTATAAAATTAATTAATTGTGTGACTTACAGAAATGTAGATAATCTTTGTTTGATGGGAAGGAAAGAATTTGAAGGTAAAAAGGAAAAAATGGAGATAAAGCTTATGTATATGGGGATAGAGAGGCTGGAGGAAAGGCAGGGGAATTGGAAAAATTAAGAATCAAGCTATTATCACATACAGGTACAAATTCTCAATGATTAATGTAAAAATAATGTACACTTGAAATGTACCAATAAATTCAGTTTAGAAACAAATACAGATCAAATCATGCTTCCTCACGATGGAAACCTTAATTAATTTCACCCGTTTGTCTGTAGCCACCATGTTCACTTGTTCCATGAGCCTAAAAGAATAAACTGCAAAGAGGTCAGCCCTGGTCATCAATAAAACAGTAGCTCAGAATAGAAGAACTAAACTGCACTAAGATGTGTACTCCAGCCAAAATCTATATAAGCATCAACAGTAAAGCATGTAGAAAATTTTAAATTTCTAGACTAAGTATTAGATAGCCAGAGTCAAACTGATCCCATTTAAGGAAGAAGGCTGAATACTTTTTAAAAAATACATAGCTAACCAATTCTAAAATCTAACACAAGGAAAAGGCATTTTAACAATTCTTAGCTCCTAAAACGATCCACGGAAACCTCTTAACAAGTAACTCTCCATCACTCTCCCAGCCCAAACCTACTTTAAGCATCACCCCTGGTTCACACGAACATCAGTAGGGGAAGAGGACAGAGCGACAAACAAGGCAAAAGAAGGGAAAACCCTCAGGACTTACAGATTAGATAAACTTCCTATTAATCAAGAACAGGCGTGATCCAAAGACTGACACCAGAGCCGCCAAGCCATGCATCGCACAGACCATTCCCTGTATAGCAGAAGTCCGGCCCACCCCATCAGCCAGACACTCGCCTGGACGGCCAGCTCCTGACTGCAGAGCAGTTCAACTGTACACAACCGAGGCACTGTACTGTATCTCACGCTTGCTGTTTTCTTTCACTTTGCCAAAAAATAAAGCCTATAGTGAAAATCTCAAAACACTCAATAAATTGATTAGCAAACAATGAAAGACACACGTCAAAGATTTAGAGACAGGCCTTCAGTTTTGTTAAGAGCAAACAAGTGTAAGTGTAGCCAAAAGTTCTCACTGTTCTAAAATTTCTATATGACTTACTAAATACTTCTCATAAATTATGTCATGACAGCATGTTATTTCTGCTTACTGAAAATATTACTGTACTTACTAACGTATAATTTTCTTTCTCTAAAAGATGAGAACTAACCCCGAGCTCGCACATGCCAAATCTTACCACACGCGGCCAGACACGCTGGAGCCCCACGCTGGCAAACTACACAGCAGCATTTGCCCACTTCCGTGATGAGCCCGTGAAGTTCCCTCCGTCTAATCTCTGTGCTACATATTATGCAGCAAATTTGCGTTGTGACAACTAACGAGTAGTGTGTTTTGTGAACTCTGAGACAATGCACTTTTGTGCAGGTAGCGGCCGATATTAAATAGATTTCTTTTTCATTTGTTGAATGTATAAACACAGACAACTCTGGCACTTGATTCTAAATTCTCCAACTATAATTACAAACACGTGTGCACATTACATAGCTATAGACGCATTTAAAATAATTACCTTATTGAAGATGTCTGCTTCTCCACAAGCTACTAGAAAAAACTGCTAACTGGCCATTCTGGATGCAATGCAATAGTTTTCCATGTGCAAGCACATTAGTCAGAATAACTTAATAGTTGAAAAAGTTAAGTAGATATCTATATACCCTCCCCAGAAAATGTTACTGTGTCTAACCACTCTCTGTGTCTGTCTGTCTGTCTCTCTCTCTCTCTCTCTCTCAGTACTTGGGATTAAAGCCAGGGACTTCACACTGAGATATGCCCTAAGTCTTTTTATTTTGAGAAAAGATCTTATTTAGTCATTAAATTGCCTGTGCTGGGCTGAACTTTCAACCTTCCTGCTTCAGCCTTCCCTAGTACTGGGATTATAGATCTACACAACCAGCCCAACTACCGCTCTGCTCTTAAACTGGTGCCTCCACTGAAGAGCATTTATGCAATACACAATTGTACAAAAACCATCCTACAGCTGCTAACATTCTTAGTGAGTATGGATTAAAGAGAATGCTTACTTGCTTAAGGCACGCTCACATGTTGCTCCACAAAAGTCAGTGTTTAAGGTGGTCTGCAAATTATAGACCATCTACTTACCTCTGTTTCTTCACAGAAAGAAATAGATGCCCAATGACTTTCTCTTACTATTCTAGATGTCTAGATGCTCAAGGACTTTCTTACTACTCCAAAACCCACACACCCACCACAGAAGAAAAGACCAAGGAGATGAAAGTGGTTGTTTTGGGAAAATATACTTCTGAAGACAAAGATTGCATGAGACAGTCTGGTGTTTTCATTTAAAGACGTTGAATACTCTTGACTTTTCATATTAGAAAGACCACTTTAATAAAACCAAGAAATTTAAATAAGACCAAATCAAATTTAGGTTAGAAAAGTTCCTATAGTATGCCAGTTTATGGAGGAACAAAACGAAACAGAATTTCATCTCTTTTACTAAATTTCTCATATCCAAGAAGGCCAGCAAAGAGCCAGCACTTGCAAATAAGAGGATAGAATGGGGCAGAAGTGGGTGTGACATTCACAGCTACCTGATTTGTCTACTACAAGTGCTGGAGACCCTGGGCGACCACGGGAAGGAGAGGGAGCAGCCACTTGGTCAAGGTGTGTGAGTGGTTCCATATCCTCAGCCTTGCATCTCAAAGTTACACCTGCAAAGTGTGAAGAGGACACACCGGAAACACAGACCTAGAAGTACTTAACGAGTACTCAACTTGTTCAACCCAGGAGGACTCTGTCATTTCCTATTAATCTTCCTCTTTCACAGAACATACTGCAGTTGGCTTATTTACTAGTAGGGCTCTATTATGCAGTGACCTTATCTTCTACCCTCAGGTTTCAGGGTGAAGGACTGACTCATCAAAAAATCAAAAACAAAACAAAATTCAGTCATGAATCCTTCCAGTTGAGAGTGATGCCAACCCTAGCCACTGCTCAAAAGACTCTAACTGATAACCACTAGCAAGTAAAGTACGAGTGATGTCATTTAAGCTTAGTTAAAACCTCACTCCATACACAAAAGGGAATTAAAGAAAATACGACAGAAGGGAAAAACTGAGTGTGTGTTGAGGTCATAAAATTATTTATTTCCTCTATTTCCTAAATTTCCTATAATATGCATTATGATAGGGGAAATAATAAAATAAATTCTGAGTCTTTTTGAAGTTAGTTTGAAAGAGCCAACAGAAAAAAAAATCGTAATTAGGAGGAGAATAAGGAAAATGCCTGGCTTTCCTTAGTTTATAGGCATTCTCAACTGTGACTCACGGAACAAAAAGGATTTTTCAAGGACAACATACTATAATAGCTGCAGAATAAACTGCTTTGGCTTAAATCTTCACTTTGTTACTTACTACCTATGGGACCTTAGGCAAATGACCTAGTAACTAGAACTTTCAATTTCCATATCTATAAAACAATGTAACAACACAATCTTCCTGCAGGGCCTTGGGGAAGTCTCTGAGGAAAAAGTACCTACACAGTGCCTGGTCCAATAAATGACACACATAAAAGAATCCAAAAAATGTATTTTTCTAGGAAAAGCACAAGGACCATGACCATTTCATCCTCACCTGGTAGCTGGAGACATCCAGCATCCTTGTGTTTCTAACCTATTAATAACTGGAACTATTTCACCTCCACAGCAATCAGATCCAGAACTGCTTTCCTTGACAAGACTTCAAACTACACATCTTGTGAACTACTATAAAAATCTTGTGAACTACTCATTTCAAAATGCAATCCATGAACTATAATTTCAATTTTCTAAAACAATTTGATCAATAGATTTAAAATGCAGTACAAATAAATTCACACCTAACGAAAACTCTTCTAGGTATTAGAAAGCAAATAGAAAATATAAATCTAGAAAGGTGATGAGAAAATGAAAACTTACTTTGATTATAATACAATTAGCAAGGTCATTTGGAAAATAATTCTCCCTTAGTCCTACTTCTAAATCTGGATGCCTCCCAAAAATACTCTCTACTGTCAAGTTTAAAAAGATTTTTTCATTAACACCGTTAAAAGAAAGGCCTCTTATTCTGTTTATAATTCACTGATCTCCTACCACTAAAAAGAACTCTGAAATTTTAATAATTAACAGTAAAAGTGCTCAAAAATTCTAAGTGATTAGCTTATAATTATCTTCCTATCCACTGACTGCGTATGCATATGGTTTACATGTTTCTACCCCTCCACACCAGCAGCAAAGATACATACACTGCACAAACATGAAATTGTCAAAGGTCTTGAAGTCGCTCATTATTTTTCCTAAGAAGTAAAAATTGATGTTGCTATCTATACGAAACAAAATATGAGACAATAACATCATTCAATACTGGCCATATGTCCCCAGAGTTGTACCAGTCTATCTTAAAAAGATTTACAATGGAATATAAACCTGAAAATTGATTATCAGTCTTCTTCCAAGTTTCCATCCAATAATTTTATTTTCTTCTATTCCAACAAGTAGCATAATTATGTTCTTCCTACTTGAAACTGAGAGAGGAGAGGGTTTAGCAAAACAGTCAATCTCCCTTCACTCCTTAAAGGTAATGATGGATTCCAAGTGCATGCTGACTCCAAAATTAACAAATGATCATTTCTGCTTTACATGGTCTCAATGTCCCATGTTCAATTATGAGCTATGTCGGAAAGAAACTAGAAAACACTTCTTATCCTCAGGGCATTCAGTGTGTATTATCACTAGTTCTTACAGCAAATCCCCAAGTCCTCTGCATTCTCATTGTATGAACGAAAAAATCAGAACTTGGAGAAATTAAGTGGTTTATCTTGGGATGCTCTATAGGGTACTCCAGCCTGAGCTCTGGTTTGGTAATGCAGAAAAGGCCGTATTAGATTCCAAAACTTTTGACTTTGCAGACACAGCCGGAAGAGCCCAGAAAACAATGGAGAGGCCTCTGCTGAAGTAAATGGAAATGGATATTCCTCAAGCTTGCTCCTCCTACGCAGGATCTCTGGCCTTTGAGCATGGGAACTGTATCAGGAACTCTCAGCTCAAACTCCCTCCTACAGCAAATGATAAAAACCTAGGTCTAATTATTATCAGCTCAGCTAAGACGGAGGTTATTCCTTCCTATCAGGTAACAAACAACTGAGATGAATCATTCACTGACCTGTATTTAGTGCAGACTACTCTGTGTCAGGCTCTGCGTGTGCTACTGTGAAGATACAATAAACACACATTTGCCATGGAAAAACCCAGGTTCTCACAGAGCAATGAGATGGAACAGATTTCAAAGACTCTAGCATGAGCTATTAAGTCAGGGTTGCCGGTCAAAATCCACTTTGTTTTTTAGGACAGATTTAGCTGACAATGAACAGAATTGAGGGGAAAGAACTAGTTTTGTAATGCCACTGAACCTAATTTTTTTTTTAAGCTATCTCTGCTCCACAGCTTAACCAATCATGCGTTCTTAAGGCAGCAGCATTATATGAGGTCTCACATTAGTATTTAAATCATTCCTTCACAAACAATTTTAGGGGAAAAGAAAAGCTTGTAAGAAGTAGTATGTTTCCGTGTGAGAATACTACTTAAATACAAGTCCTTTGATTTGTCTGTTTTAAGTCAAATGCTGATGCATAATTCATTAGGCAAGTCTTTATAATGGCAGGAATGGGAGAGCTGGTGAACAATTTGCAAAATACACAAAGAAAAAACCCTCACAGTTCTTCCCCAAGCAATCATGCAACAGGGAAGCAGCCACAGAGGGAACCAGAAAGCCACCAAGGGTGGCAGAGCCTATGTCCTAATTTTCACAAACAAGAGGACAGACTTCGGTGGGTCACAGCCCTCTCCAAAACTCAACTCTTTTGACCCATTTATATCACATACTTTTCATGAGAAGGCGACCCAGTCTTGTGTGGAAAAGCACACTGAGAACCAGAGGTTATGAAGAATCACACATAACAGTACCGAAATCTGAGAAGTTATTGGGGTGAAGGTCTTGACTTTTCCATAAGTGTTTTAAATAGTGTGTATCTTTTAATCTCTATGCCTGTGCTCGCTCCCCAAAATTAACTTGGTTTCTTTTTCAAGGACTTTGCTAAATCACTCAGTTGTCCCTTAACCATTATTTTTAGAAATCACCTCATGGTAACTGCTGGATACAGAAGATGTTTTTCAGACAACAGACTCATTTTATAATGGTAGACATACTCTCTAGTCAGTAAGAAAGTCCAATAAGTCTAATTTCTTTTTTAGATTTTATTTTTAACTTTTCATTTTTATTAGCACATGTTGGTGGTACATGTACATAACACACATTAATTTCTTCTGTATCTGCTTTCCCTTTCCTCCAAGTTCCACCTCTAGGTTCCCTTCCCATTTGCAAAAGATCTATCTCACTATTTCCTATTATCTTTTATTTTGCTCCTTAAGTCATTTAGTATTGAAAGTGATCAAAACGTTATTTAATTCAAAAAAAAGAAAAAAAAATGTTTTAAAAGAAAATTTAAAGTATTATGAACAAATAAACCACCTTTCTAAAACCTCTGCTCCTTTTTCAAAATGCTCGCATTTTGTGTTCCATATAAAAATTGCTCTGGTATGTTTTCTCTCCATAGTTAACCACTTAGGCAGCTCCAACTACAGACAGCACAAAGAACAGGGAACTAAAATTCTCTGCTGAAGAGTAACTTTTATTTACCAGAAACTGGAAGGGGAGGAAAGATTATAGCTATTTACTAGAAAGTATTCAGCTTAAACCCAATGACTTGTGAGTCCTTTCAAATTAACTCCATTTAGAAAACCTCTCATTAAATGTAATCTAATTTAAATGGGTACCCAAACCACTTATACAGTATTTGTTACTACTCTCCTGAAAAGCAATTAGTTCTATTCTTGCTTTCCTTTCCTGATCTACTTACAGCCAAAATACAGCAAAGGTGAAAGACATTTATTAAGTCATCTTCTTTGGAGTTTTCTGCACTTAAATCCCCCCCCCAACACTTGGCCATCTGGTGTTAGATCAGAAAAATAAACCAAAACTTAAAGCCATGTACTTTACTCATGAGTCATAACTAAATGGCATGTGAAAAGATAATACTACTTATCAATAAAATGTAAAGCAAAACCACAGTAAGATCATTTCATACTCCCTAGGAGGACTATAATCAAAAGGATGATATAACAGGTGCTGGGGAAAGATACAGAAGAAGTGAAAACTTCATATACTGCAGGTACTGAGGTAAGATAGAAGAAATAAAAGTGGGTAGAAGGGAGACTATATAGAAGAATAATGTATTCGGTGAGCTCATGAGTAAGGCAGCTAACCAAGGGAGGAGCCATACTGATAAGAATTGAAATAAGAACAGCCATTCCCAAAGGGCAATGGAGTCACTCCCTACCAAACTCTTGAGTTTTGAAGGACTTAAATGCAAACTAATCATTTTGTGTTGTTTTCTTTTCTTTTCTAAAATCCCAGTGATCTTTAAATTCTACTGCTGAAGGACTGGATTAGATAGCCTTGGTTCAAATTGGTCATTTTAAATACACAGAGCCACCAATGACACCTGCCACTGAACACCTGAGCATTTCCTGTGCTCCGCTTATCTCTAAGTGGCTCTGCACCATGAGGCCATGTAGTCACCTATTCAGGACTGTTCTTCAAACTCCAGGCACCATTCCTCTTCATATTTCAAGTAATGACTCTCTAAGCTCCTCCTTTGGATCACAACTTCATTCCTCCACATTCGGGGGATATAAGCGATATATATACAATAATAGGACAAGGAAAATCACAATTTAAAGCTTATACCTTTAAGAAGACTGCCACTTCACAATACAAAATTACCCGAGGTTATCCGTTATCTGTACTCTCCAGATTTATTCTTCTACTCTTCCACCACACTCAAAATCCTTAAAGACAGTCTAAGTCCGTTAATTAGCTTAGTTGACAAGGTAACAGGCAGAAATAGGAGCTGAAGAAATACAATTGACTCTGCAAATGAAAACAACACTGAGATTCCATGTCACTCCAAAAAGAATGGTGATCACCAAGAAATCAACCAATAACAAATGCTAGAGAGACAGTGTTGGGGGAAACCTTCTGCATTGTTGGTTCAATCACTGTGGAAATCAGTATGGATTTTTTAGTCAAAGAACATGTGGTTCCACTTGACCCAGCTATTCACTTTCTAGGTACCTTCTCCAAAGAGTTAAAGACATCATATCACAGTGATACATGTACACCCAAGTTCATGATAGCACAGTCCAATTAGCTATTAGCTAATTTTAGCTAAATTCTAAAGCAGCCTGTATACCCATCGACAGATGAATAAAGAAAATGTGGTTTTTATATATTTTGCCATAAAGAAGGATAAACTTGACCCATTTTCAGGTAAATGAATGAGTCATTATTGAGTCCATAATCTTAGTGAAATAAATCAGATGGACAAGTATAAATAACACATAACACTTACATGAGAAATCCAAAGTATAAATAAGGAACAAAATGGGGGAGAGATATTAGAAACTTCATTAGGGACTTCCTTTGATCTTGTCAGGTGAGAAGATAATGTACAATAGTGCTTTCAGTTCAGGAAGTAATCTAGTAGTTTTTCCACTGGCTAAACAGAGCTACCAGATCATCAGCAATTCTACTTCCATGCATAAAATCCAAAAGTACTTAAATACTCCAAGAAAAGCTTGTGCAGTAATTCAAAGCAGTACTCTTCACAACAGCCAAAGGAACACTGTTCATAATCTAAACCCACAATTTCTACATGAGAATTTTAAAAGTTGCCCCAAACTTTATATCCTGAGAAACATCAATCCTTCAACTGACAAATGGATATGCAAACTTTGGACTCTCTATACAATGGAATTTCATCTGGCCATAAGAAGCAATGAAGTATTGATGCATAATGTGGCACGATGAACCTTGGAAACATTCTGCTAAGTTAGAGAGGCCAGTCATGAAAAATCGTGAATTATACAGTTCCGTTTAGATGAACAGTTCGGAACAGGCAAGCCGTTCACACCAGGCTTTACTGCTTGAACAAGCTGGTGAATAAGGATACAAAGGGTGACAGCTAAAAGAGATGCTTTCAGAAGTGATTAAAATGATCTCTCATTGTAGCAGCAGTTACAGGCCAGTGAATACACTAAAAACCAGTGAATGGTACAGTTAAATGAATTTTATATGTGAATCACCTCAACAAAGCTGTTCCACCACTAATGAGCAGTACATATGTAAAGGCAAAGGTCAGTTAAAATACTAATTGTATCCCAATTCAATTATAAATATTTAATTATAAAAAGTTTGAACAACAAAAATCTACTAAAAACCACCATTTATATAGCCTATTCTCTCTGCAAAAGATTTTACACACCTGACCTTAAACACTTGTACCACAGAGACACCATTATTTTCATTATGTGGCTAAATAAGAGTTTAATAGATTGCATAACTTGCCCATAGTAACAGAGTTAGAAAACCAACTGCTTTAGAACATGTACCAAAGTTGCCTGAGGCCAAAGTTGTGCTCTTTCAACTATATTATGATGTCATGACAAAGAATTATGAATTCTCAATCAGGCATATGCCCAAAGGAAACTACTACATGAGTAATTAGGTTTCAAGAGCATGAATAATTGGAGTATAAGGAAAAAAGACATATGTGTTCAAGGTTATTGTACCTACACTGCATGATATATTCACTTCTTGATTGAACAGATATTTTCCAAGAGTCCACTGACTAGAAAGTAGAGAGCTGGTTGTTTACAAATGTTTTAAGTGATTGCTTCATTCATTGTCAGTCTCTGCTTATTTATATTGTTTCTGCATTTTATGGTTGAGGCTTATTGAAAATATAATCAGTAAAAAGCTATAGAAACGTGTTAAGCACAACACAGTAGCACTCAAGTGTTCTCAGTATTTATGTTAAAAGGGGAAAATGCTGCTTCCTTTTTGTAGTCACCAAGGGTAAACTTTCTAGATCAATGGGCACAAACATGGTGTTTGCAGGTCTAATTTCATGGCCTACATGTCATTTCTTTGGATCCACAATTTCTATATGGGAATTTCAGAACTTGCTCCAAACTTCCTTGAATTCTAAAGAGTTCCAACTTCTGCTTTCCTCTGAAGGGTTAAACATTCACCAAGTAAAACAGTCAAAAATAACTGCAAGGACAGACCCTTTAGAAGTACTCATTAAACCATGAAAAACTTGATCTTTGCCCATTCCTGACAGACCAAAAAGACAATGTCACTCTGCACACAGGAAAAATGCACATTTTCTGAAATCAGATTCAATGTTCAGATGACTGGTCAACTCTTGCTCTTCGCAATATTTCTAAAGCTGTAGGACCAGGGGCCAGAGTCAAAGGTTCAAATCTGCACGCTGTCCCTAGATTTATGATCTAAACTATTCCTTTTGTGAATTCTGGAAATTAACACATCTGCCGGACTCACAAGATGACTGGCTCTAACTGGTATAACTCAAGTTTCACAAATGCCAAGAATTAGATAATATTAGTTCAGTTCTTGATTAGTTTTGCAATTTCCACGATACCCTGCAATGTGGAAGGCAAATGGGGACATTCTGGAGATTTTCTTTTTAGCTGCTTTAGAGGCAGTTTAAAATCAGAGTCTACCAAAGCTGTTTCTGTGTCCTAAGAGATGCCACCCACTTGTTTCTGCAGTATCCTCGTCTACAAAGCCAGCGATGAATGAGGGGCCACTCTTCTGTTCCTGCTAATTGGTTCCGTGCGGACATGGAAGCCCTCCAATGCTGAATCCTTTAAAAAATAAATTTTTAAGGAAAAAAGCTAGAAATATGAATTAGAAAGTAAAATCTCCTTACATGAATCAGAAAACAAAATCTCCTTACATTTAGGAAACTAAGCTACTAATGTGTTGCTTATTGTTATTTTGTTCTGTTTTGCTTTTAACAACACAATTTAGGATTGTGTCGGGTTGCCAACGTGTAATGTCCAATGTAGCAAAATTCCCTGACACATGGTCAGGCTAACAATTTAACAACTGAATGTCCTCTAGATGATGAAGAGGGTGCCTCGAAGAATTCAAAATATTTTGTGTAGTTCATTTGCCGCTTTACATTTTCAATTATTCCCTGGGTTTTAAAGAATTTCTTTTTACTTGTTCAATTTAGTAGCCCAAGATAAACCTCTTATAGTCCATAATATACCAATTATCTTCACCTGCTACTCCTGCTGGTAAAATAACATACATAATAAATCTGCCTTGTTTCAAGATGCTGAGTAACGTTGTTAGCACTGAGCTACTGGAAAGACCTCCATTTCCAGGTTCGCAAGGGCAGAGGTGATACTTCTCCCTGCCACACAGATTCCAGGTAGCCTAAATCGCCCTGCCAGCCTCCGCCCTTAGCTTTGGAACGCCATTGGTGTGGAGATGTTTATTTCTGCTACGTGGGACCCAGGAGTATCACCTCCTCTCTCTGTCTGTTTCCGTCTCCCTGCTGAACACTGTCTCTGCAAACTGTAAAAGAGCCACAGAGGTGTGTTAGGGGCGGACAGGACTCCTGGGCATATTTCAGCAATGTGAAGTCTTGATTTTATGTGTCAGTCTTCACATTTTCTTTCTTTTTTTTTTTTTTAAGGGTCTCGCTTTGTAGTTCAGGCTGGCCCTCAGCTCACTATGTAGCCCAGGCAAGCCTTGAAATCAGCAATCCTCCTGCCTCTGCCTCCCAAATGCTGGGATTACAGGTGTGAACCACCACGCCTGGCACTGTGGTATGTGGTGTTGATGGCTGGTGGGTGTGAGTCACCACGCCCAGCATTCTATTGGTTACCGGGATCAAACTCAGGGCCTTACACTTGTGAGGCAGGCACTAGAACCACTGAGCTAAATCTCCGGCCCCTTCACATTTTCTACTTAATGAATGATGCAATACATGGGACTGTCACACAGCTCTAGATGCACTCTACTTAGATTCAGTGATAAGTCCCAGCACAAGTCTGTCCCACATTTAAAAGCCACTTAGAAATAATGTACCCAATTCTAAAGCATGCCACTGTGTGCCTGTCCAATATTTGACAAATGTCCATTAACTTTCATTATTTTGTTATTTTCATTATTTTTACTTCTACCATCAGCAAGTTCTCTGATCACACAACAAATAACAGATATTTAGAAAAGCTTGTTCACTAGAATACAATCCTTAAATTGACATATCGAGTGGTTGGTCATTTTGTCCAAAAATATACCAGATTTTTCAGAGCTTTGCTAGAAAATTTACCAGGATATCTAAATCATTTAATAAAAATAATGTGGACATTAAGTTTTAAAAAAAGACTCCAATAACCCCTCTTACCCTTCTATACAACTGTGCAAAACAGGATAATGTAATATACTATTTCCTAATGAAAAAAACAAAAGTAAATGATAATATGATAGGGTTTAGGGTGGGTGACAAGAGAGAAGAAAGTATGGGCTTTTGTCCTCATTATTACCTGGCATTTCCATAGCTGCACAGTTAAGCGGCGCCTCTTGAATTGACTGCAATGAAATGCTAGTTATTCTATGAAAAGGTTGTTCTCTACCTACATTCAAATCCAGGAAAGCAAGAGACAAATTCTGACCAGGTAATGGAAAAAATCCCAACAATGGTCTTCCCTTTTCTCTATGTCAGAAGACTCTTGAGTCACACTGAATCTTTCCTAATATCTAATTTTAAGATGTTAGTTACTCTGGGCCAGAGATTTAGCTCAGTGATTCCGGTGCCTGCCTCGCAAGTGCAAGGTCCTGGGTTTGATCCGGTAACCACATACAATGCTGGGAGTGGTGACTCACGCCCACCAGCAATCAATACCACATACCACAGTGCCGGGCGTGGTGGCTCACGCCTGTCATCCCATCACTGGGGAGGCAGAGACAGGAGGATTGCTGAGTTCGAGGCTTGCCTGGGCTACACAGTAAGCTCAGGGCCAGCCTGAACTACAAAACAAGACCCTGTCTCAAAAAAAAAAAAAAAAAAGAATGTGAGTTACTCAACCTTGTCTTACTTATCTTTTTAAAAATTTTCCATCCTTTAATTTCTAAATACAAAAGATGAGAGGAAGAAGCAAAGGAAAAGTGAAGGAGGCCAAAGCCAGTTGAGCCATTTGATATATCCCAGTGAAGAGAAAAAATAGTCAAGCGCAAAGAGGCAGCAGGAAAATGCTTTACAATTAGTAATCAAGCAGCAGCTAAAAGATTGGCATTAAAAAAAAAAAAAGACCCAAAGATCTTAAAAAACAAAAAACAATTTAAAGTACACATACGATATCCAGGGCACTTGGACAAGGAAGCATAGATGTGCCTTGCTATATTTAAAAGCATTTTTTATTGCAGGCCAGTGAAAACTACAGCTAAAACAAATTACTATTATAAGGGTTCCAACTCCAAACACTTTTGCTTGTTTACAACTTTACTGAGGTTTATTTTATGTGTCATAAAATTCACCCATTTCAAGTATATGATGCAATGATTTTTTAGTAAATTTACCCAGTGGTATAAACATAACTGTAAATCAGCTTTAGAACATGTTCATCACCCTAATAAGATCCCCAATGTTCACTTTCATTAACCCCATTCCTACTCTCAGGCGATCACTATGCACCTCTTTTCTGCCCCTTAACATGTGCCTCTTGGAGTTGTCTTTGAAATTATTATCCCCTGTTCCCTTCATCAATATTGCTGCCCCTCTTCAGTCTTTGCTGCTCAGCACTCTAAATTTTAAAGGGCTCTACTTCACTGGTTCTAAGCTGACTTTGGGTTTACAGCAGCCAGGACACTTAGGAACCTTTGTAACACCTTGCAAAGTCTTTAGACATAATACGGACCATGGAAACTGATGCCAGGTTAAATTCACAGAAAGATAGTATGTCCGTTTAAGAACTACAGAAGGCAACCCCAGGAGGCTGAGATCCACCAGCAGTGGAAAGAGGAACAGATGAAACAATGAGGGAGAGCTGATCAGCGTGTTTCCCTCACTCTGCTCCCCTTTCCCCTCTTGATTACCATAGCCCTTTACAGCCCTGAGCCTCTCCAGATGAATATTTGAGGCCACGGCCCTTACACCACTTCAAGTACTGGCACTCCAGTGGCGGGCAGCCCGGACTTACTCCACTAACATCTCTATAGATTTGCCTTTTGGGGAGTATTTCATGCAACTGGGATCACATAATACTTCCCCACATTCTCAATTCGCAAGTTCACAGAAATCACTTTACAAGGCTTACGTTCCCTCACAATAATGTACCCACACCTCACAAAGCTACTGCAAGTAAGTGCGATGATTCATACGAAGTGCCCAAAACCTGGGCTGGAGCATGCCAAGTGCACAGTAAAAGACCTATAAAGTAGTTAAGACAACTAACTACTTATAAATCTTTTACCTCTACATGGTTTCAGTGCCACTAGAGCTTCAAACTGGACACACCTGACACAATGAGCTACATGTCTATTCCCTTAAAACCACTCTCTTCTCTATTTGTTTTAACATGAGAAATACTCTGTATAGCACAGATCATCTAGGTTTTCTGATGCGATGATAAATCCTGAATTCTTTCTTACCCATACTTATACACAGTCAGCAAGTCCTACAGAGTCAATCTCTTCACTCTCTTGAATTTATCTTTTTCTGTCCCCAGCTTTAGTTATAAATGGTAATATTTTCTTCTGATTTAGTGGAAACTATCTTACCTGTTCTCTTTACCTCTAGCTGGTCTTTTTCTAATCTATCCATCCTCCTTTTGTCAGAAGACACTAAAAGCAAGACTCCTTACTTCTTCCTCATTCAAAGGCTCCATACCTTTCAGTTTAGCTGCTCTACTTAACACAAGAGCCCATTATGAATTCATTTCCACCCACCTCTGTGTATTTCCATCTCTGGCCTGTTTCCAAAACACACCTTTGGCACTGCCTACTGTGAACGACTTGCAATTTTCTCAATGTGGAGCCACTGTTAGTCTTCCAGACAGCCTGGTTAACTCACAGCATCTCTGCCATGACCAACTGCCTTTCAAGTCTGATTTAGCTCAACTTCCATTCTGGATATCAGACTCCCTGGCCTCATTCGAGGGTCTCTCCTTGGCCAAAGCTCTCACACTGCCATCAACTCAGTGATGTGATTCCTAGTTCAGTACTGGCTACAGGCAGAGGTTATAGAAGGCCAGAAGGGCACAGCAAGGAAATGGGAAGAGAAAGAAGACAGCAGATGGGAACAGGAAGAGAGGAGGGAAAAGAGAAGCAGCCAAGGAGAAGCACTCTTGGGGACACAGGGTGACAACAAAGAGGGAGAAGGGACAGCATTCAGGTCTCTGAAAGAATTTCTTTTAAAATGGCAAGAGTTTTTGATTAAAATTATGAACTCTTCCTTTCACTCCTAAGCATGATGATAGTCATATCATTTTCTTTGTACTTTCTGATTCTGAAACATTACCACTCAGTGTTGTAACTCTAAAGTGGAGGAAAAATTTACAGATTTCCATCTGCTGGAGACAACATTTCATTTCCTTTCTAAGGTACTCTCCACATTTACTGTCAATCAACCATAAGTTACTTTTCAAGTTTTCCATCTGTTTTCATATTTTTTTCTTTCACCAATATCCACAGAAAACTAGACTTATTTCAGTATGTTACAAATACCAAAGACATTTAGGTAAAAGAAGCAGTTAAAAAGAAGTATTAGAAATTGTCCTAATAAGTGGTCTCCAAAATTTTCTCTATAGATCCTTGTTATGTCTAGATGCCCCCCTCCAAGTCTTGTGCAGTCATAGGTGGGGCTTTTTCAGAGGTGGGTGGATCTAGGTTACGTGACCCTGGGACTTCTTCACAGAGCAATGCTGGGCTTGAGGGCACGAGGTATAAGGGTGTGAGCACTGCCTGCCCTATGTATCCTGGATAAGATATAAATTGAGTGGTTGCCTGTTGCTTTTACAACCTAAGAGACACAAAGAGCGGTGTTCATTCTTTGCTTGCTTTGCTGCCTTCTGCCTACAGTGACCTGTTTCTCCACTGCAGTGCCTGTCTGCTATGCCACGCCACCACAGAATGATCCTATTATGGACTGAAACCTCGACAAACTGTGAGCTACATAAACCTTTCCCCCTTTAACTTTGGGTGTCAGGCATTTAGTCATAGCAGTAAGAAAATGAAGATACTGTACTCATACATATTCACTCTTCCAACTCAACTCCTAACTCGTTTGTTGTGTTTATACGCCGTACCAGAAATTGAACTCAGGGTCTTTTGACTGAGCTACAGCCTCAGCCATTCATTTCTTTATTTTGAGACAAAGTCTCACTAAGCAGCCCAGGTTAAGATCAAATTTGTAATTCCTCTGCCTCACCCTCTCTACGTACTAGGATGATAATTGTGTACCACCAAACTCAGGAAGGCCTGGCTTTCAAAGAGTTTTGGAGTAATAACTTTGTTTTTGCACAAACAATGGTCAAAAATGAAGGTGACCAGTCAGATTTCCTGGCCTGTATAAGATAGTCAATGTTAAGATCCTTTAATTGTTGTATTTATTTACCAGTACCCAAAAAACATTTTATTAGCCTAAGTAATCCTATGTCAGATAATTTGTGTTCTCAAGGAAACTGATGGTGGCACCTGACCTTCAAATACCCTTCTCAGACTGCAAACTGCTGACCTCAGCCAAACTCCTCAAGGGTTATAGCAGTGAAAGCCTGGAAATCTTCCACATACAGAATCCTAGTAACCCTAATTTGCTGTTATTTCTCCATAAGATCTTAATAAATGTCTTTTTTACACTACCAGAGGTTCCCATCCTGGGATTCACAGGAAGAATTCAAAACCTTCATGAACTTGGATGGGAAAAAAAAAATGATATATTTTATTTTCATTATTCTCTTAAAAAACTTAGCATCGACTTCCATTCTGAATGAAGGCAATGAACCATGGCAGTGACCGTTCCCAGTAAGAACCATAAATACCTATCACAGTATAGCTGCTACAAATTTCTTAAAAAACACTATATTCATGACTACTTTGATACTACTGAAATCAAAAGACCAACCACTATGTTTTATTATTAATGGATTAATAAACAAGAATACATTATTGTATAGTAAAGCAAAGTTTTAGTATTTTGATAAATCTCAACATTGATTTCTATGTTTTTAGTTTTATACATTTAAAAAATTTTGGGGAAGAAGTTCACAGATTTTACCAGATGGTCAAAGGGATTTACGATTTTAAAAAAACAAAAACTGCTTTGAAAATAAAAATTCATTTAGGTTCATGTTGTGTACCCCACAAAAACAAGCTGGAAATAATACTAAAGAATAACAGTACTCGCTATAGTAAATGTGCAAGCTCGTATAGTTACATGGTAGAAGAAAAGACAGCATTTATACTCCGATCTCTTAACGCTCCTCCAGCCTAGTGTTTTCACCAAGCAGAGTCAGAAGCCCGAGACTGAGAATCAGACACAAACACATTCACATGCAGTTCAGCATTTAATGGCCCAATGACATTAGGCAAGTTACTTTTAACCTCACAGGACCCATCTTGTTACTCACAAGTGGGTGATAATAATAAATGCCTTACTGAGGTAAAAGGATTAAAATAACATATGTAAAGAACTTAAACTATTTCGTACACGATTAATTATAATCTACTTTGTTGTGCCTCTTTTTGCTCTTTTTTTTTGGTGGTTCTGGGAACTGAACTCACCCCAGCAACACCACAGCCCTTCTTGTGTTTTATTCAGACACAATTAAGGCAGAATCCTACTTACTATGTTTGCCAGGCTGGCCTGGAATTTTCAAGATCCTTACACCTAATGAGTACCCTCTCTGGTAGCTGGGATTACAAGCATTTGTGCTTAAATATTTTTTCAGATTTTCTTTTATTTGCCAGCAATGGCAAATATGTTACACACATATAATCCCAGCACCTGGGGTTCTAGGGTGAGAGTGGGGAGTCTTTAGCAGCCCTGGCTGAGCCTCAAAGTAAAACTATTCTCAAAAATAAATATACAGTATCTCAGTTTGTGAACTTAATACTTGTCATGATGCTGGTCCCAAACAGAAATGGACAAGATTCAAATTTTCCCACAAGGTCAACCTCGAACCAAATCACTGAATTTGATTCGGTTCTCATTCAGTTCCCATCTTTGAAGCCAATATTAATCTACTACCTCGTCCTGCCCTCTATTATCTGGTAGACCAACACCAGAAGAACAATTCTCTTCCACTACTCTCCAAGCTAAGGACACAGGAAGGACTTGCAAATCAGTTCTAGGGTTTCCAACAACCTGACACTGAAGGAGGGGTCCAGTCCCTGACCTACCTAACTCCATTCTGTCTCCTTGACTCCACCTTTCCTCTCTTTTTGTTTTCCTTGTGAATTCTCATGAGTGTTTTCTTCCGCAATCACCTGGGCTTTCAGGAAGAACAGGTCTGATGAATACACATCTTGTCAGAAGACTGCAAAGAAGAAAACAACTTTCCCAGAAGAGAGCAACTTTCTCGTTGGACGAGGAAGGGTTCACATCACCAATTCAGAGATCATGAGCAACCAGAGTAGAACTCAACCAACATTCCTTGCTGAGGCAGCCATGCAAAACCCTCCGTCCCTTTCTCTAAGGACTCAAAGTCCTTCTCAGCTCCTCTGAGGTGCATCTTAGGTCATTCATTGTGGCCACACCACACCGATTAAAGCTCCTTTCCTGTCCTTCACGTCATGCACATCTTTGACTGGGACACCGGGATGGACAGTCAAGCCCAGCCCTTCCGACTACCAGAGCCAAGTCCTTCACTCTAGAACTCTGCAAAAGTGCTACTTCCCCAAATCCCTTTCCAGTTCCACTACAGGAAATCATTCCTTCATGTCATTCTTGTAAACATTCTTGCAATTCTCCTTCCAGAGTTAAGGGTTCTTTCATGTAGGAAACCAAAAATACATGATTTCTTTCTATCCAGGAGGGATATGAGAACCTTGAGACGAGAGACCACATGATTTATCATTTCCATAACATTCCACTAATGGGGTGTCTGACACATTAAATGAGAAATAAAAATACTCATATATAAAACTGAATTGGATTTTCATGCTCATAATGACCACATAAGATCAGGAATTATGAGCTCCACAGATATGCACACCAAGTTTAGACAAGTCAGTAACTTGCCCTTGAGAATAATGCCAGAAAGTACAAAACTGGAGAATAAGCCCAAGGATATTTATTTATGAATCACTGCATGCAATTCCCCTTTTTAAAAAAAATCAGCCTATTTTCTTACTGTCTTCCTTCCTGGAGAAGGATTATATACAATTTTTATAATTATTTTCTTTGAATACCATCTTAATACACTCATAATTACCATAATACATTCAGATGTTTACTAGGTCAAAAGTAAACTGCAAACCACCAGAGATGAAGTTTTGAGCCATTTAGAAGAGAAAGCAGCAGCATCAAAAAGACAACAACCAAAGCCTATGCTTGTTTCCAGCAATCACCCCAGATAAGACAGAGTTACTACTAGATCTAAAGAGGGACAACAAACAAAGGAGACTGTGATGTAGCCTGCACCTCTGTAGGAGAAAACAGAGCATCCATGGTAACAGCCACATTTCCTTTACGACAGTTCTAATGATGGCTGTGATTGGAGAGCACTCCCAAATTAATGTCTGGGTTCACATGTGGACTGTGTCCCAGGGGACTGCTTCACAACTGGCCATGGTACCAAGAGCACCTAGCAAAACCTATAAATCTCAACTGTGAGTAGGAGGGAAACTTCATACACAGTGATTTTATAGATACAATTTCAACAGAACACATTTTCCTATAGCTCCCATAAAGCATTTTACTGATATCAAGTACCTCCAAGCCTTACATAAGTGCTACCTGGATGCACGCCCATATCACCACATCTTTAGCTCCTAGCAACATTCGCAATTCACAACTTGCAAATGGAAAAAAAAAAAAAAAAACCTTGCAGAATTACACTAAGGACCAAGACCAAATGTACTGCTTCTGTGTTATTTGTAAACTGATTATTTCTTCTCTTGACTCGTGGCAAGTATAGAATTACATGTAAAGGCATAAGTACTGAGCATCTACTCATAAAATTTAACATCAGAATGGAATGTTCCCCAAACTTAGAATATTGATTCCCTTTAAACAATATTTATATGCTGAATTTAATGTCTCCTCTAGTTTAACTTTTTAAATGAATTTATTACCTCTAAGTCAAAAACTCACTATATGAGCTTTCACAGATACTGATTATTTATGAATTAATGTTTAATAGGCTCTTCTTAAAATATTAAATACTTTATTCTGGTTACATTTTTAATCAGAATAGGTAGAGTTTAGCTGAAATATATTCCATTTACTCTCTGGTCTTACAGTTTCATGTGTACACAAAATTGTTTTTCAAATTCACTACACAAATCATACCCAAGCACTATCCCCTGCTCTGTAAGGATTAATCCATGTATCATTTTAAAGCTTCAAATCACCATTTGAGCTACATATTTTTAAAGGCCAGATGCTACTGCTTCACATAACTTCTATTTCTAGCTACACAAGTCAACAACATTCCCGAAAAACATAAAAATCAGAATTCTACCACAAGCAGCCCTTGTCCTAACACTCATCTCTCTACCTGAGGTCAGCCATGTCCCCACTGCAGCTACGTGACAGGACGGAGGATGACAACCCACGTCAGACCTAAAGCAGACTTTTTCTTGCTAGTGGGGGGGAGGAGCAGCCACCTATTCTGCAGTGTGGTACTTAAGTGTTTTTCAAGGGTCCCTCCTGGGCAGCCCAGTGAACAAAAAAGCATCAAGACCAGGCTTGTCAACAAACACACAATGACAGGGGAGTCACCTGCAGGTGTCAAACCTCAATCACAGAAAATTGGGACCAGCGGGCAGACCACGGGAGAAAATGGGTATCAGGAGAATACCGAACAGCTGCTTAGCACAGCGCTAAAGCAAGACAGATACACACCGGGAGGTCAAGCAAAACACGGCGAGAGCACATTGAAACAATGAACCAGAGCAGCACACAGCTGGAAAACAACTGCCTGCGAAACACAGGCTTGCAGCTCCAGGCCGGGGCCCAGGTTAACAAACAGCCACACAGGCCTCGGAGAGGCAGCCACTCTGGAGACAACAGCAGGCACTTCCTGCAGGCAGGATGCCACCACCAAGGACGGCAGATAGGACCTGCACACAGAGGCTTACTGTCGCCTGGATCAGAGGGTTCCTTGGGCCCACACCTGTAGCAATCATAATAGCACAGAGTCCTTGCCATCTAGTCCCTCACTGCTGTCCTGCTCTCCCAGGAGGCACAGTCACCAAATTCCTCCAGGCTCACCAAGTAGGGAGGGAAGAGGAAGTCAGTAAAATTTTGCATCTGTTCACCTAACTTTGAGCTTTCAAGTCAAACAATTACGCAGTAGTCCTGTGTTTCTCAGTTATGCTCTCGGAACCCCTAAAACTGTCCAGATGTGCTGTCAGAGATCAGTCACTCTGCCAGACGAGTTTTTAAGTGATGTGTCTCCATTCAGATCAGGGACAGGCAAATTTTTCCAGTCAAGGCCCCGAA